>JABXWE010018663.1:0-27507 GCA_014611495.1 Limonius californicus
CAATCTCATTACTTCATTTACAAACCTCATATATCAGGGAAGAAGTAAACAATTTATTACAAAGTGTACATAAATAATTTTTAACACTGGTAGTGTTTTATATCACGAATTTCAAGAAAGTAGATAGTTACATATGATATTTCAGTAGACCCTTCAGACACAAACTTACATACTTCCTTCGTATTAGGCCAGCTGGAAAAGCGGTAATCCGTTTAACACCCGGTTTAAGTAGATAGAATTACTACGGTACCTAATAAATCTTGTATAGGAATATATAAAATAGCGTCTGTTAGAAGAACTCTAAAAGCCAATATATTTTGTCCCTATCCGGATACTTCGATGTATGAACTGCATAAATATGGCCCGCAGAGAAGATTGCAATTTTAATATTTCTTTCAGAATCGACTTCTTTGGAATCAACATTTTTTAAATTTGTCTATTGCTTCGGGATTAGGTAAAATTCTCAGACAATGGCGAAGGGAACACGCACTATTACATACAAGATACGTGTTACACGTTTTCAGAGAGCTTCTTCTGTAAGTGTTTGGTGTGGTGTAGTAAGTAACCGTATTATTGGGCCACCCTTCTTCCATGAAAATAACTGAACAACCTTAATTGGATTTCCTATAAAACTTTTTAACCGGGTTATTGGAAGGTGTAGAACTTAATGAACGATCAAAACTTTGGTAACAACCCTACTCAATACAGTTGGATTGTTACGAATTACTTAAATAATCTGTTTCGAGCAATTGGATTAGAAGAGGAACTGTGCATCGCCAACAAGACGTTGCGATGTTACTTCCCTAGACTTCTTTCTTTTGGGGAACAATTAAAACTCCGGTAGTAAATGAATAAGATTACCAAATCTAAATAATCGAAGCCTGTACATCAATTATACCTGATACGCTGAAATCTGTGGAAGTGGTTAGAAACAATTTTGACACATATACCGAATTAAATCAATTTTTGCTTCTATTTCTTGTTGTTTTCCATCTTTTGAATTTTTACTACAGTACAGTAGCTCCAACGATTTTTTTATCAATACTAATACAAATAATATTAGTGAAACTGTTAATTACTACAGTTAGGGATCAATTTGACAGAAGTTACAGTTACAATAATCCATTTATGTACTACAAAAATATTACAATTTCAGTTGCTTTGGTACGTGTTTGTTTAAAGGTTGGCCCACTCTGTATAAATATTTTGTCCTGTCCTGTATTATCTTCTAATTTTTTTTAATATTTTGTTTTAATTCTGTACCTACATCGTGTAAAGTGTTTGTATTGTGATGCAATATTTCCATTATCAGTGATTTTATATTTTACATACTGCTACGTATTAAAATTCCACTTTTTATTTTGCTTACACATTATGCCGTTCACATTACTAATTACTCAGCAATGATGAAGAAAATGTTTTCTTTCTCCCGTAGATTTAGGAAGGTTATTTAGTAGCATGAAGTATGAATTTGACACTGATGGAGGGAAT
Source organism: Limonius californicus (assembly GCA_014611495.1). Classification (NCBI taxonomy): domain Eukaryota; kingdom Metazoa; phylum Arthropoda; class Insecta; order Coleoptera; family Elateridae; genus Limonius; species Limonius californicus. The sequence continues at coordinate 1,492 of JABXWE010018663.1, forward strand.
ATCCATCGTTTATTTTGTTTACATTGCAATTTATTTGGAATTTGACATTACATTAGACTTTCCGTGTACAGAATAGACATGTCTTCGTAAATTAAATTTGGTCACACATTTTCTGGAACATATTCCGCAAGCATGTTCTGGTTCTTTCCCACATCGTTTGATGTGTTGTTGGAGGTTGTATTTATATTTATACGTCCTTCCACATCTTGCGCAGCAGTAATCGTCCTGCTGCGACGTTTTCCATGGAAACTCTAAAAACAATTTAGTTAATTGAGGAAACTACCCAAATTGAATTATTTGTATCAGAAAAATGTCCCTAGTATGTAAACACCAAATTAAAAAAAAACAATTTCTACTGACGTTTTAAATTTATATTGTGTGCTATTTCTTACATCAATATCCAGAAACATTTAATTTTACATTACGTAAACATAAATCAAGAACGATGTGCGTACATTAAACAACGCACAAAAAATTATTTTTGAAATTTTGCTTGTTGCCAAGAAGTGCTTAGAGACCTAATTGTAAGGGTAGATAAGCGATATAGTATTTTAGATTGATTGTTATGATTAATTGCAAATTACATTTTTGTAGAGTTTATCTTTTCATTGTTAAACCGGTTACATCACGCTTTAGCTATTCTGTATTCTTCCGGCAGTCATACATGTAAGTACTAAAATTTGTTTTGACTAAAATATCTTTCTGGACAATGGTTTTCAAACTTTTTTGATTACAATCCACGACAAGACTTACATTTTACAGTTAATAATGAAAATCTTTGTATAGTAATATATATATTCAAAATGGCATAATTGCTGAAAACACCATTATTTCTGGCTACACCACTGAAACATACGGCAAAATATTATTAACCACCCATTGTACAACTTGCTCGTCACATAGACAACAACGATTATTAATATCGATTTATATAAAATTCTACCGCTTGCAATGGTCGTTAACCACAGTCGTTTCTCTTATGCGTTAATCGTATATGCATATGCAACCTTCGAAGCGTTTTGGTATGCCTTCCGTTAATGAAACCCTGTTTACTCCCGAACAATATCACATACCTTCAAAATGAAAACGAAGTAGGTGCAAAATATGTTATTTTTTCATTTTCATTTTAAAAGCAAACATCCAGCATCATCTACAGCCTATATAACTTCCATTAGTAATAAACTCGAGCAATTGTAAGATTTCGTGTAGCAAGCAATTTAACAACAACCATTGTTCATTCAAAATCAAACTCTATTTTCTTGCAACTCCAGCATAACTAAACCAATTCTCAGCTTGAACTCTTTATTGGAAAAGAATTTCACGAACCAAAGACAGGTCATATATGTTATCGATGTACGGTTACGATATGAGAACGGAGGTGAGTTTTACGTTTAAATTTTCTGCAGCAAATTTGACACTCAAATTGCGGCTCTACACCACACTCACACTTGACGTGTAGACTTAAAGTACTTTTATGTTTGTAGGATGCTCCACATTTGTAACAAACAAAACGTCCATTTCTATCTGTACGATACGGAAACCCGCCAGCAATACCTGAAACAATCGGTTAAATGTCATAGTTAGTATCTGGCTCTATATAATCCTGTAATTTAGGGAATCAGTAGAAAATTATTTATTAAAAGTAAAAAAACCACAATTGAGGTAATTTCGCTAATATATATTTCTGGTGGTTCCCCAGCAGTACGTATTACAGTATACCGTAAGTGTATCCGTTTTCTTTTTCAAGAAAATAGACGATATTGGTGGCCGCTAAAAGTATCGCCTTACTGAAATAATCCTATTACAGTGAGTTTTGCACATATTGTAAATGTTATATCTTGGATTTCTAATGCTGTAAATCAGTGGTTCCCAACGGGGTCGGTACCGCCTACCGGTGGGCGTTGAAGAGATCTAATGGGGCTTTTTTGGTCCAAGGCAAATTTAGGGGGCGTTGAGGACCCACCGCCGCCCCCCTGGGCAATATTCTCAAGAATGCGCAGAAAAGTTTGATTAATACTAAGAACCATCGAACGCATGTTTCAACAAATAATTCTAAATATCCTTTAAGCAAGATCAATCCGTATTAAAAGTAGGTATTGGTACATTATAGCTTTGTTAGTAATACCTATTTGACTAGTACATGAACGAATCGCAGCATGCGCAGTGCACCACACGGAGCACCACAGTGTGTGCGTATGTTCCGGCTCGATCAACAAAGCTTATATTTACAAGTTTGCCCAGATCATGACAAGATTAACACACGTGGAGAATATCGAATCTATGCATGTTATGACAGGTTCATTAAACATTACACTGCAGGAGGAGTTGATAGAATTGTTAACAAATTAGTTAAAATTGAACTACAAAAAAGGATATTAATAATTTAGCCTTCAAAGGCAAATTCCAGTATTATATCTAGCTTTATGGGCTGCATCAAAGAAGTTTTTAATAGTATTCCCATCATCATATTTAGCCGAAGAGGATTTAGTGTAGTCAGGATCAGAAATTTACAAGAAACAAAGAAAAGAAGCAGATTGTCAATAGTGAAAGGCGGCAATTTAAGATTGTTGATGACAAATACGGCACCAAACATCGTAAAATTAGTGTCATTACAGCAAGCTCAGCCCTCTCACTAATGACATTATATTAATTTTTTTAATAATATATATTTGTTAATCAAACTTTCAGCAATACACCAATACTGTTAATATCTTTTAATAAAGTAATTTTAAAAATCTGTCCTTGTTTTTCAACATATAATAGTATAGTTCACCTAAGAGGGATGCCATCGAATCACTTTTTAAAAAGTGGTCTATGACCCAAAAAAGTTGGAAAACTATGGGTTACATTATTGATTACAAGAACGGGAGTTGGTGTGCTTTTTTCTGAAAAGGGGATGTGCTCTAAATCATTATAAATTTTTCCCCTGACAGGGTCTCGAAAATGCACTTGTTTCTACTACTAGCTACTCTCTGTCTTTATTTGATCTTTATTGGTGCAATCATTGCCGTTGCTGCATATTACCCGTTAGTGTAAGATACATTACTTTTATCAAGAAACACAACAATATAACATTAGATGGGGCAATCAACAAACAACGACATTTTGATGAGATAATGTTACAAGGGCAGCATTGATCAATAATGGGCATGCTTCGTGGCTACATGTTGTATTAAATTGCTTATTGCTGCTCTGTTAAATATATGACATTTTTATATAAAATACATTACTATCAGATTAGTAAAAACTAGAGTTTTATAAATCTAGTAACTTACTCTGTTAACACTTTATGATTGGAGGGTATTTATACGTTTTCTTTATTCAAGTTTGTGATATAGACGAGAGATATCTAATTAATCAATATAAGTAGTTTGTATTTAAATGAGACCACAAGTAAATATTTTCAACATTTGCATATATATTTATGATAAATTGTCGAAAACCATCTTAACGTAAAAATTATTTGCTGTTTATGTACAAATCTTTCCACGTCTGGTATTTATAGACACAACCCATTACACCAACAACAAATACAAATTGCATTTGTTGAAACCTCGATACCATCTAGCGGGAATGCACGACATTACACATGTACAACTGTACTTCCATCTGCTAATAGTTACAACAACCCCTTCCACATGGGAGAGGTCCTTGTGCAAACAGTGTAATGTTGTAATGATGATGATGATGGGGATCTGTATTACCGAAATAACTGGTACAATAATTAAAGAAAGGAAATATATTCGTTACAATAGCTCAATTTCTAATTTCTAAATTCCAAACAATTATTAAGTATTGACGTAATTAAACGTCTGTTATTAAATCCTATTATTAATATAAACTAATCACATGTTTCCTAATCATGTGTTGCTTTAAATTTTCTTTTCTTTTACATTTGTATGCGCATTGCAACACCGAACAAGTAAACTGGGGGTCCTTTCCGCATTCATATTTCAGATGTTGAACCAAACCATGGCGTCGCTTGTATGCCTTGTAGCAAGTTACACATCGATACTGTTTTTGAGTTGCAAATGAACGCTCATCGTAGGGTATTACCCCGCCTGAAAAACAAAACTGGTTAGGATATGACACTCAATTTCATACATATGATACCAACAAGAAGATTATTAACTTTTTATGTATTCAATTTGAATTGAAAATGCTTAGAATTTTCTTTCGTAAATGTTGCATTGACATATACGCGAATGCTATGCAAAACACTGTATTTAAACACATACAATATAGTATGTGCCATGAAATCAATACCGTACAAAAAGTAGATGAGAATAATAATACTGAGGATAAGTACAGAAATACTTAAAAAAAATTTTGGGTATCACCACACTAAATTTTTTAACAGTTCGGTTTGAAGTGCTGCTACATGAATATCAGATATCATAGCGAAAAACATAAAATACGTCAATATTACTATTTACTTTCGGCTTAGACCGCTTCGTCATTGGTGAACTACACCCAGCATTATCAGGTAAGGCCCAACCTGTAGCTTGCCTGCCTTTACAACCATTTGCTCTAGAAGTTTGAGCAATTTTTGTTCGTAGACCTTGCCTGCCTAAACAGGGCCGTGTGCTTCGATTATTTAAACCTTGGGGCGGACAAGGATTTGATCTTAATGTATTTTGTTTGCCAGGACAATAATACTTAATCGGCTTATGCCTGTTAGCTGTTTGTGAATAGAAATGAATAGAAGTTCAGTTTACAAACAGCTAACAGACATACTTAAACAAGTATTATTGTCCTGGCAAACAAAATCCATTAAGATCAAATCCTTGTCTGCCCCAAGGTTTGAATAATCTAAGCACACGGCCCTGTTTAGGAAGGCAGGGCCTATTGCACAAACTTCTAGAGCAAATGCTTGTAAAGGCAGACTTACAGGTCGGTCCTTACCTGATAATGCTGGGTGAGGTTGCTAAATAACGAGGCGCTCTAGGCCGAAAGTAAATTGTAATATTGACAATATAACTATTACTACTAAGTTGGTTAATTTTTAAACTGTAAAATTCTGGTATTTCTTTTTAAATAACTCATCTCCATTGTTGCAAGTTTTCTTTTACACTTTAATGTTAATGGTCATACTTTACTGATATAGCACATTACTGATTCACGCATTGTCGTTCCTATATACTTTTTTAATACCTTCATAGATAAGCTAAATTACAAAGGTAAGTCGCAAATTAAGTGATTAAAAATTCTAGTAGGTACTAATAATACCCTTTATACCATGAATATACAAATATTTGCTGGTTGAGAGGAAATGCAACTGGCAATGTTCCGCAGTGGTAAACCTAAAACTATAACAACGAAACAATTTTTCTTTTTGTACAATCAGTATGCATAGTAAAACCGATTTAAATAGTACTTTTTAAACGGATCGCCACCAATATAAATCACAAGGGAACGTACCTGTTTATTAGAACAATACCTATGGAGTAATTTTTGGTTTATAAAACTGTCAGTACAAAGCAATGGTTGTTACTAGTCGTAACTGTCCTCAAACAGTTTTTCTCTGGAAGATTGGATTGCAGTTACAACTAACTTAAAAGACGAACATGTGCGCAAACAGATTTTTGTTTATCCGCTTGTATTAATTTAAATTTTATCCTGTATATTACATCTAACAGGTAATAATAATTAACTACGTCAATAAAGTTAAAGTAAGTTTAATTTAATATTGCTGGCATTTTACAATTTACAGAAAAAAATAATAATAATTACATTTTTCTACTAACAAATTATCCAAAGCAGATTAATGATATTTATGCCGTCACTTTTCAGTGCGGTTAAACTTACAACGCGACATTTGTGGGAGGTACAAAGAATCAAGATTACATCTACTGATCTAGTTAATACCGTGTTTAATATACTAACAACAGTGTAATAAATATGCGGTCGTGTTTGGCGTTTTTACTATCCTAAGCATAAATGATTACATAAACCAGGACTTAATGTTACATAAGTTAAATTATGTTAGGTGCTTAACAGCAACGTGTCTGTTCAAGTTAGCTTTTCTGGTAGATTTATAGGTGCAAGGGGAGTACGGACATATGAAGTCCGGCGCTTTTCCACAATGGTATTTCAAGTGAACATACAAGGACTTCTGTTTGAATTTCTTGTCGCATTTATGGCAGGCGTGCAGAACTTTATCTACAATAGAAAAAATAGAGAGACAGTTAATTTAGCGTCAATCAACATTATTTCAACATAAAATTAAAACAAAATGTATATATTCTAAACGCAATAAGATATTACTTATCATACATGCAAAGTTACTACTGTTTCTGTTTTTATGTCTTACATAAAGAGGAATATATTCTAAAACTTGAGACAAATCATTTTCTATAAAATGCAAATACATTTCCCCATTTAAATTGCCTTCCAATAATTGGGGAAGTAACGATAAAATTGTCTACGATACCACATCACACATTTACAGTAAAAATTCTTTGAAAGTGTGCTTGGCGAATCCATTGTGGGAAATCTTGTGAATAAAAATGGCACTTGTGTTTATTTATACACCCATCGTTACTAAACGTCGCTTCCTCAGAAAATAAAATATTTCTTTAAAACAGTACAGCAGTAGTAACTTCGTTTCTTAAACATTATCTGAAGTTCAGTAAGGTGTTGCACTAATGCGACATGGCAAGGATGAGACCGGTTTGCTCCTAAAATGTCAAATACTGAACTATGGTTAAAGCCTACAGTTCGTGCAGCTGCTCGTTGGTTTATATAGAGATTAGCAGTTACTTGTTCGATGACTGCCGCTTCAGCTTCTACAGTTGTGACATGTCGCTGTCTCGTCTTTGGCTTGGAAAACTGACCATTTTGTCGCGAATTTTATCCCAAATGCCTAAAGGCATTATGTGATGGAAGGGGTCTATCCGGGTGTGTTTATGCATATCGTCGTACTGCTAAATCCGCCGCCACTCTGCATTCTCCCAAAATCAACATCCCATCAACTTACTCGCTATTAGAATAGATTGAAACTGTTTGTTATTACCATAAGAATCTATACAACTCAACAATTTTGTACAGACGTTTGTTAAGTTGGACCAAAACAGTAGTTTACATTTGCCTGAGTAGAGGACTCTCACCCTGTATAACAGTATACAACAGTTTGCACTTTTATTATAAGAAAGCTACAAGTAGAGGTAATTTCAAAAAAGCACATTTCCAAAAAAAAGTTTATTTAATTTACAAGGGCATATCTACAGAGAATAATGTAATGTCTTCATATAGATGAAGTTACGTTCTTTTAAATGAAGCCTATTTTTAGCCGTACATGAGCAATTCGATATAGGACATGTCTCTAATAGTATATCTTCCATAAAACAACGTAGTGCGTCGACAGTTAGGTCGCAATCGCTGATTAGCGACGAAATTGTTTGATCGTTTATTAGCTCGAATTAGTACACTATTAATTGAGGCAATTAACTGTTTTATTAAGTTTTATAAAAATAATTGCGATGACAAGAAGATAACAGATGTAGATACAACTCTAAAACTAAAAGTAGCATAAAAACTACTAGAAAATTAAAGTAAAATTGGAAAGTTAAAATGAATGGCTATTTCCAGAATTTGACTGTTTGACGGATAATATAGTAATTTACTTCAGGAAACGGTTTTTGAATGGTTGGCTACCTGATTTTACATGTTTTTAATTTCAACGTTTTTATGAACAGAACTTTTGAGATGCAGTCCAAGATGGTGTTTGTGTTTGAACTTTTTGTAACAGATGGGACACACAAATGAAGCTTCTACGCCACACTCCAATTGTTGATGCCTTTGTAGATTTCTTCTGTGAACGTACGATCTCATGCAGTATTCACAACGATAGGGACCTAAAAAATTAAAAATTATTGTAAAATACAATATACAATTACTACCAGGATAAAATCGTATAACTTGTTGATGTAGAAACAGCGCTAGTACACATTTGGGCATGAAATTATGTTATTCCAGATTACCACTAGTAACAAACAATATAGAGCGCCAGTTCGTTCGCTATAGGTATTTTAGGTGTTCCACTATAAATAAAACTCGCACGGCGTACAGAAATACATAACTATTCGTGGAGGCAAAACATTTCAAAAAAGGTCAGACTTCTTACATTCTTTTTTTTATTTCTACGATAGCTTACTTACAATCTTCTTCTTCTTCGAATGCTTAATCTCTGACGAGACGTAGCGATCTTCTATCCTATGTCTGTGTTGCGCGTCTTTTTTTAAGTGCCACAGAAATAGAGGACCTACATTTTAACACTTCCACTCCAGAGAAGATGTACTAGGCAGAATACCTCGCTGGTTTGTCATTGCCTTGCAAAGGAAAACGGCCGTTAAAATCCGATGTTCCGGTACTGGAAATAGAACACAGGACCTTCAGCATAGAAGTCTAACGCGCTAACCTCTAGCCCACGGCCGCCTCTACCTACAATCTATATAAGTACAATCGATTAGTTACAAAATAATATACATATATACGCTACGAAGGAAAATTCATTCAGCAATATACAACAATTAATCGAAACCGTCATAAAAATTAATTCTAGACCTGTGTTTACACGATGCTTATGAAGCATTACGATTTAACACTCTGAAGTCGGTAAGTAACGCCAGGACAAAGCAGCTCATTCAGCCCGAAAAGGTCATGTTTTTGATTGTCTAAGATAGTATTCTCCTTAAGTTCATGGACCACGGAACCACAATAATAGTCGACCATTACTGTGAAGCATGTTGACGAGTAAAGGAGTTGATTCAAAGAAAATGTCCTGTGACCACTGGCATTCTAATTCTTGTTTCGTGGGTTATCTACCAGGTTATTGCCGAGCCCCACTAGAAAATAATGACAAGTTATGGCTGATTTTTGAGAGTTCCTTGGCGAGACATGGAATCTCAGCTCTTCGTAAGGAGTTTGAGTGGTAACACACTACGATGCGCTAGCCATTTATAAGTGACGCCGCAAAAAATGTTGATGTTGGACTGTTTTCTGCAGCCCCAGAATTTGATACCATAACTCCACATTGGTTGCAGTATAGCTTCCTAGAGGAGAACTTTATTTTTTAGTAAAAGCTGGAATTGCTTTCATATTAAGCACTGTAATTCTTTCACTTTTACTTTCTTTTAGCTTTAATGCGCGGTTCTTCTGATTATATGAATTTTTTTCGTATCTGTAATAGGTATAGAGTTATTTGGCGTTGAAGATAGGGCCTCCTTTCGACTGCCAAACTAGCGCTGGTTTTCATGCAAACGCAAACGTTTATAAGCGTTCGCTTGAGCGACAGCCTGCAGATCTGGCCATGTCCGTCCGTCTGTTCACCTCCACCACACAACTACCCCCACCCCACCCCTATTTCAGAAGTAGTTTTGATGCCATATTTTTTTGGTATCTCTAATAGTTATAGATTATTTGGTAGATGTATCGAACCGATAACTGTAGGTTTAGTGTGAATTTTTGGAGGATTGAAGGGAAACCGCAAGGCCGTGGGACCCCTCGCCGACCTTGACAAACACAATAGATCGACCGATCGCCCCCTCCTTTGTCACGCCCTTCCCTCAATCCACATTCCCTTTGGTCAGTCAGTATGACCCTTTGACAATGTTCCAAAGGATAAGCATCAGCAAGCAGACCGATGAAGACCTGAAGACATACATGAAGTATCAAGTAGCTACCTTTCCATTATCGTTGTTTGACGAAAATGGGATGCGGAAAACTAAAAAATCAGGCCTGTACGATGTGTTTGAAGTGCTAACTGCAGAAATTGACTTCCCCGACTTCGACATTATTGTGGATGGTGGGTTCTTCAATGATTCAAAAATTTGAACAATTTGCCACTGCTACATCAAGTACCTCCTCAAGCATTACTTGGACAAAAGTTGTACTGTGGTGTCTGATGATTACTCCTTACACCGAGTGCAATACTAAGAGAGCAGAACAAAGCTGAAGATACTAACTGAAAAAGTCGGTGGACATACATTTTGATGAAGGAACAGTGTTCACCATCAAACAGGTGCATTTTCTTTCCAACGAAAAGCATAAGTCAAGGCTTATTTCCCTTCTTTCAGTGGCACTTAGAAACCATGGAATAGATGTTAGAGGTACATTAATTATTAGCTGCTATAAAAAATCCTAGGAAAATTCCAACGTTGCAGTAATCGGTGAAGATTTTGATCTCATGGTTCTACTTACGGCTTTAACCCCGCCTGAACGATAAATACTCTTAATCAAGCTAAGCCATGACAACGTTGAAAGAAAAGGTTATTCAAGCAACGATTTAGTGGAGGTGACACCACTTCGGCATACCGGAAAGGTAAAATCAAGTCTGTCAATTTGTTCAGGAAGCATGCTGCAGAGTTGCAAGTTATTGCTGATGTTTTCAACAGTCCAATCTTCTGTAGCCTGTAGCAGAGGCAGGGAAAAGAATATTTCTAAAATTGTACGAAGCACCTGCTAAACAGACATCCCTCAAATTGTATCGATATCACCTGTTCAGGCAAGCAATGTCTAATGTCAAACCGGACATTGCTGCACTACCGCCAACGGAAGGAGCAACAAAACAACATTTCTATCGAGTAAAGGAAAATAATCGGTTCATTCCCGTCACAACCGAAGACCTGTTCGCACCTACAGAAATCCTAAAATCTCATTTTTTGTAAATGCAAGACTGGATGTGGAAGCTGCATACGGTGTACGAACATCTGTCATTCTTGCCATGGCGAATGCTTGAATGCCACACATATCATAACTGATGAGGAAGAAGACGAGATTTGGATTGACTGCTTCCAGATGAAGTCTACCCAGTGATACTATCTCAACAACCTGTCACGTCCATCACTTCACCGGAAGAAGCAGGACCCTTGTTATGTGATTTTTAAATTTGCCGCACACTTTGGTAGTTCCGTGATTCGTTTGCCGCTTCGTAGGAATTAGTATCGCTGGTTTAAATTAAATTCTTATTTTGGATTACTATTTTCGCTATTACTATTTGCATCTAGCTGCCATGTTGTAAATACGTGTACAAGACGTTCAGCAACCGCATTTCCTTCATCCATATCAGCATAGGATAGTAAGGACTCATTAGCCTACGATAGCAGGCTTGGTAAGGGTACTTGTCATGTAGTGTGATTAGCGTTGCAATCTCCACCAACATTTATTACCAAGGTGTTGGAAGTAGCCTGTTTTGGCTTGGTTCAAGGTCCACCATAAACAAAAGTAGGAAATGCGTTGTCACTCAACGTACATTAATAGTAGATCTAAGGTCATAGATTGGCCAGTTTTGCGTAATTTTATTCGTTTATGAATGGTGTTTCTATTTTTATTTATTTGAACATACCAAACATTTAAATCTCGTTTGTGTTCCTCTATCCAGACTATTATCACGACAGTTCGTGTGCTATGTATTACTCTACATGAAAAACTATTACCTATAAATGATGTAGACAGCATATATTCACATTGCTACGTTGAAACAATAATTAATTATTCCACAAATTTGGTATACATTGTATATTTTTAATTTGCTATCAAACGAGTTAAGAAGGATGACGGAAAAAAAGGAAACAAACATATACAAAATGGATGCAGAAGCAGGTAAGGCATTGCTTATTTAATCCGTTAATTTTCTAAAAATGCTTACATGTTACATAACCTATATTAGCAACTTTTGTATTCAGGTATGTGTTTCAACGAACGACACAAAAACAAACACAGTATTTAAAAAATATAAGTAAAAATGGTTGTATTTTAGTTAATATTATAGATGAAGAATTACACAATTAATTAAATAGAAACTTACGTTTTATAGTTCAAGGGAACGCTGTTTCATATGGTATGTATCTGCACTTTGTCGTAACCGTTTCAAATTTTATGTTTGTAACAGCGTAAGCCTGACACAGCGTTAAATTTAGCATAAAATTTACGTCAAAATATTTAGCACCGTTGCATATACATAATTCATAAGTAAATTTTGTGCTAAATTTACAAGTAAATTATTTAGAACGTGTTCTAAAATTGGAAGCAAAAATGCGTAAAAGGCGACACACACGTGGCTAAATCTAACGGACAATACAATGCATGACTGGTGCACAGCATACGCGAGAAGGCGGAATGAACGGATGGCGCCAAATTTAAATATTTCAACGGGGTCTAGGTCAAAATCACTCCGAAATAATCACTCCGGTGAAAATCACTCCGGTCAAAATCACTCCAACACGAACCACTCCAAGCAATAATCACTCCAAACAAAAACTCCTCCGACAAAAATCACTTTAGTAAAAATCACTCCTGTAAATAATCACTCCTGTTAACAATCAATTTATTATAATATAAAAATATAAACGATGTAAAAATTATCATTGCATATTGCTAATAATTTTAGAAGATTTTAGAAATCTCGTGTGCAAATTTACTGCGGCCTGACAGTAGATGTATTTGTAAAAAGAAAGCAATTACCAAACAATCGCTATTAGCATATACTCGTTAAGGGTTGTTGTGAATCTGTTTTTCTTCAGAATTTCAGGTACACACTTAAGACTCGAAAGTAATTTGTAATAAATAACCTAACAATTTTGTCCGCAGTTCAGTACGGGATTAGCGATCCTCTTTGGTATTTAAGTACCTGATAATATTTTGTTGTTGTGGTATGTTCCGTAACATAACATAAAATTAAACGTTTAGCATGTAGCTATTACATGTATGTATTAATTTTATTATTATAAATAAATTCACCCCTGATTATGATTAATATTATTTTGTAGATTGCAATAATAAATATGTATGAGCACCAATTTTTTTGCTTGATTTATTATGCGAGTGATTGTTCACAGGAGGGAATATTTACAAGAGTGATTTTTACTAAAGTGTTTTTTGTCGGAGGGTTTTCGTTTGGAGTGATTATTGCTTGGAGTGGTTCTTGTTGGAGTGATTTTGACCGGAGTGGTTTTCACCGGAGTAATTATTTCAGAGTGATTTTAGCCGGATACCATTTCAACGACTGGGGTGAAAGTGTCGGCACGTAAGGATCCTGCCAATTTTATGTAATTTCAGAGACCTGTTGGTGGAGTAATGTATAATAATCAAACAAAATAACAAATACAGGATAACCTGAAAATGAGAAGAAAAATAAACTCCACCAGCAGGTTGACAAAATACCAGTGATGCAAACCTAAACCATAATGGCAAAAATATCACTAAAATGCTTATCAAGCCCACGTGCTAGATTTAACACTAAAACTGACACAGGTTGCACAGAGGAAATTGTAAAGCTTGCGAAATATTGTATTAAAACTAACGTCGTATCGTACAGGCTTTAGTTGTAAGATTTAGTTTATCATATATACTAACAAATTACACTTAAAATAAATACTTTTAGTTTATTGTGATAGTTACTAGGATCTGTGATTACATTTTTCAGTATACTACTACTTCGTTCTATCGTTGCTTCTGTCTTCAAAATAATACAAGTTTAGTTAGAGCTTCCATTTTTATATGAGTTTTAAGCACAGCAAGTGTGAAGGAAAGCAACTTATTTTTAAATATTGAAGTTGAAATAATTCAAATATATTATTCAAACTTTGTTTGTATTGAATGAGCTATACTTAAACCAGTAGACTATCAATCATATCAAACAGGGACTCTTATTCATAATATTGTCAATAAAAGCTTAAATGCAGCTGTACCTTATGGTATGTATTTTGGGTTACCTATTTTTGGAATTGTAGGCTTATACTGTACCGCGACTTATACTGTATACAGGAAAATATTTTAAGGATTGAAATCTTACAGTAAATCAGTATAGTCTACATAGTACCTTTCCATTACATTAATGTTTTACTATATTATACACCAATGAGTGTCTATAAATACCGCAGGAACGCTGCTGTCCATTATCTATTTCAACTTTCTAAGTCCTGTATGATGATAAAGCAATTATATTTTTATGACTAATAGTTATCTGATTTTTAAATAATCTACTAGTGCTTACCTACAGCTATTAACAGACACTCACTATAACTATGCAGATTGTATTATAAATATACACATTCGTGCATTTCATTACATAGGCGGCTGCCAGCATTTTTACATTAACAATTTCTTCGATTTCATATCGTCAGTAGTATTAAATAACACGTCAAAATACTCTTTATGTTTCCCGAGATGCGAAAGTAAATTACTCTTGTGTTTAGTTTTATGACCACATACTGTGCAAATATATTGTGGGTCTTTTCCGCATTCGTATCGAAGATGGCGAGATAGAGATGTTTTGTACTTATACTTTTTGCCACACGTTGAACACGGAAACTCTTCTAGACCTGCATTATCTGAAATCAATAAACAAATGGCAATTATATGCTAAAACAAATTTACAGAACACCGAATACAACCCCACCAAATGTATGTCTTAGATAGATAAATTGTTACTGCGATAGATCATGCATACATGCATTTTTATAAACTTATAAGTACGTAAGCCAATCATGGAAAATATTCTTATTACAAGATATTCCACGCCAATTTTAGTTATTTTCTAATATTCTTCCATTATTCGTTATCTAGTGACATTTATTCACGCATGAGGTATTTCTAGGCATTCACAGCCGGAAAACAACGTATCTAGATTGTTATTACATTACTATCAGAGCAGCCCAGGAAAAACACCGAAATAGGTACATTATGAATTTGTTGTAAATTCTACTTCCCATATTTTGAGTATTATTCCAATGTTTTGAAGAAATTGTACTTTTCTTTGTTTTTGCAACCCAGTTGTGTCCACTTGCTATCAGATAGTACATCTAACTACATTCTATAAACGTGCCATTTAATATAGCTTTTTAAAGTAGTAGACTAGGGTAAACTTGGGTTAGTTCGTGATAATTTTGATTTTATCTTATTAAAGTACTGATTATTTCGAAAATTTGCAATTTACCCTACATACCTTGAAACATTATATATTGACATACACATTTCACTATAGATTATAACTTTATTGTTAATAAATTTTATAAACAATTATGAAAGGTATAATGCTTATAACTACTGGTAACTCCGTGGTACCTCTGGTCACTTCGTGATACTATGTTGGTATGTTCCTGATAGTATTTGCATTCAGCAGAATCGGTATCCATATATCCACCACATATAAAATGTAGTTCGTCTGTTGTATTTTGGCACCGACAGTGGTGCCAAATCACACAGAGGTTGCATTGCATCCATTTAGCACTAGTTTTATTTACGTCATCAATGTAGCTCTCACCGCATGCTCCGCAAAACCAATGTTCTTTAGTCCTCTTCGTCTTCTTTCCAAACTGAGAAGACTTTTTACGCTGAGGAGTTGACAATTTTCCAATTTTCGAATTCGGTGGCTTTCCTTGATGTTTTTCCATTTTGCGAAGTTGGTGGCTTTACGGACTGAGCAACTATTTGTTTCCTAAGTTTAGAAGTCAATGGTTGCTTTATTGAAGAAGTTTTTCTACAAGAAATCACTTTCGCCAAAGAATCAGGAGGACTAACATGTTCCTTTTGAGACTTAGAAAGTTGCAGTAAATCTTCTACTTCTTCTGAAATATTGGAGGCGGCTGGAGAATTTGCAGCACTTGGATGTTTTGCTGTTATAAGAGAAGGTGCTATATAAATTGTGTTCTTGTTTATAGGAAATACACCGGTCTTTTCAAAAGAGTGAATAATAATATTTGGTAGAAAAGTTCAAACCAAGCTGGTTTTAACATTCGATTAAAGTCGAACCTCGTGGGCTTCACCCCTGGATGGTTGCGCATGAAACAATCCAATTCCATTTTCCATGTCGACTTTAAAGATTTATAAACTCCAACATCCAACAGTTGTAACAAGTGTGTTGTGTGCGCTGGAAATGTTATAATGTGGATGTCATTGTCAGATGCAAGTGCAACTTCTGGACTGAGATGGCTTGCATGCGAGTCAATAATTAGAATAATAGGTCTTCCTGGGGGAATGCTAGTTAGAAAATGATTGAACCATTCTACAAACAATTCCGCATTTATCCATCCTGATTTTGACAAACGAATCAAACTACCAGGAACCATGTCCTCAAACAAACCTTCCATCATCCTCACTCCCTAGAAAGGCCTCATTAATCCATCCTAGAACAGTAGTGGTTATTCCTCGTTCAGCATAGCTTTGTTTATACACATACTTTTTCCAACAAGAATCACAGTTCGGTTTGCTTTCATAACATAAGGCAGGCCCGTTTCATCGACCTTTCAAACACGGTCAGGTAAATTGCTAAACCCTATGTTTTGGATAAGATCATACAACAATTTACTTTCGGCTTAGACCGCGTCGTCATTTGGGAACTACACCCAGCATTATCAGGTAAGGCCCGACCTGTAGCTTGTCTGCCTTTACAAGCATTTGCTCTAGAAGATTGAGCCATATTTGTTCGTAGGCCCTGTCTGCCTAAACAGGGCCGTGTGATTATATTAATCAAACCTTGGGGCGGACAATGGTTTGATCTTGATGTATTTTGTTTGCCAGGATAATAATACTTAATCGGCTTATGCCTGTTAGCTGTTTGTGAACCATACAAACTAACGTTTCGCAAGACATTGCAGCTTGCATCTTCAGCGTGAATATAACACTGAACTCAAATCCAGGAAGCGGAGGTATTTAAACCTCTTTGAGCCAGTCGGGCAGAACGACGTAGTTCTGGTTGGCTGTCACCGTTGGGCAAGGACGGATCCGGTGGAGCGTGATCGATGATGCGTAGGAGTCCTTAGAGGATAAACTACTGGAGTCCAAGCTTTACTGAGTCTCCCTGTTCCTCCCTGTTTATGTTGTTAGGTTGCTTTTCAATTTCAATTGCTTCACGTATGATACGAGGGAAGTAATGAGGCACTCTGGCGAGTACCCGAGGTATAATAATACAGGGACCCTGGTGGAGTAGCGCGAATACGTGCTGTCACTCGAGGTCTCAGTGAAATGCGACCGATCAGTTGGGGTGTTCGAATCCTGACTGAAGCAACGCGAAAGCAGTTCGGGGGGGGGGGCGGTAGGATGTATGAATGCAAAAAAAGGTATAATAACACACAGTTTAGCCTTGCAATTTGAGACATCTCTGCTTAAATACAAGCAACGGTTAACTAACAATCAGAAGTAATTGTAACAATTATTTTACTTTTAACTAAATATTAATGTCTTAGAATTAAATTTTCATTCATGAATAAACGAAATTAGTGTCGAGCGTATTCTCGTCTACACCCAGTATTTTGGTTTAATTTCATCCACCTGTGTTAAACAATTTCGTAATGGCGTTATAAAACACCCGTACTTACACCGGTAAAGTCCAATTATGGTTGGAAAATAGTGAAACGTATTTACCATTTCGTGTTTTTTACATATTTCACTCAGTATTACATTTCTTGTGGTATTAATAGAATTAAGTCTAAGGTATAAGAAAGAGATTTTTTACTTTCTCCTTGGGGTTTTGTCCCAAGCAACATGGCCTATAAGTTTTACTGTGCTCCCCATAAAAGACATAAAAGTATTGTTATTATTTTTTAATAATAGCGTAGACGCATTAAATTACTAAGTCATTACGTATGGTAGCTTATAAAATGCTATTCTAAGACAATTTATACATAAATCTGCGATTGTCTAACAAACATTAGAACTGTGAATCGCTACTATGTTCCCATTTCAATCGAAGATTTAATAAAGTAACTCGCCTAAGCTCCTTCTTGCTGTACCTACGGAAAAAGTTGTTAAATTTACTTGCTGGCATGCTGTAAATCTTCCAAAAACCTAAAATAATATTTATTAACAAACTGTAAGGTAAAACTTTACGTTGAAACGTTTTAGAGGGAATTTTAGTATACATTGCCTATGTTTAATTTTTAAAAGAACGCGTCAATTACGCCTATTGTGTAGGCAACCAACTATACCCTTAACTAAAAAACAGATGCTAACGTCACTGTAGTTGTCAATTATGTGACTATGAAGGTCATGTTGATGCAGTGCTTATATTAAATAAGTATTTCACCCTGTATATAAGACGCAAATGATGACTTATTTGTTAAATACAAAAATCGACAGGGTGATGTTTCTGTAAGGTCTGTGAGCATTGTACTTCCTTTGTACAACAGAAATACATCAGCGGCAAGGTGGTGTAATGGTTATCATAGGTGCCTTCCAAGCAATTGATTCCGGTTCGATTCCCGGCTACCGCAGATGATACCTTCAAGTAGAATAAAATATTTAATTTTATTTCTTCGATTAAAACATGATTACTTTTAGGTATTATTTTATGGGAATTTATTATGCATCCCTCTCATTTAAATTTTCTAACAATTGTTTGTATGGCTGGAATACAAGGAACAGATCTTTCTGGATATTTTAGTGAAAATAAGTCTCTCACAGTTCTTAGGCTGTTACCATTCTGGTACCACATTAGAATTTCCACTTTTTCGTCTTTACTGTACATGGTTGTATAAAAAACTCAAGAAGACACTAAATAAAGACTGATTTAATTTTTGAACCTTGAATTAATTATAGTTGGTTGCCTACATAATAGGCGTAATTGATGCGTTCTTTTAAAAGTAGACATAGGCAACGTATACTAAAAAGAAAAATTCCCTGTACATTATAAATAATAAAAAATTCATGTAATTTACAAATAATTTATTTTTCGTCTACATTTTCAATTTCTTACGGCTAACTTACTTCATTTTAATTGTAAATATTTATGGTGTTATTTGTGAAGTGCATTATACATGAAGTTAAAAATTAGTTTGGGTGTGAAACAGTTGCTATATCCTCTTCAAAACTTCACTGTGGTAATCTCACGTTCTCGCCAAATGACATTATAAATGGATTGTTCACTGCTTGAATAGGTACACGTTTTCAGCAAAAATATGTGTAATGGTGATTACAGTAACAATAGAAAACTAATGAATATAATATTTCAACAAGTTTAAATTGTTAAAAACACCTTAATTAGTTTATATTTTGAAATTTATATTTATATATAACAGACTTTGAACTATCTATTAGAAAATATGATGTGTTGTCAGCAAATGCGTTTTTAAGGTATCACTCCGAGTAAAAGCTTTATGACATACGTAACATTCGTATCTAATTTGAGTACCTCCACAATTACTCGTTCTAAAATGTCTGGATCTGTTCGCAGCCAAAGTAAAAACTTTTCCACACACCTTACACGGCCAGTGCCTGTTAGTCTTTTGCATACTGTCAGATGGCATTAAATGATCTGAAACAAAAACTTATTCAGCTGCAAGTTAATATATTCGTTAAAAATAATATAAATCTATGTACCTACGGCATTATATTTTAGTAACAGTACAACAAGAATTCTGCCTTTTACAAATTCCCTATTAGCACAGAATTACCAACGTTTCAACCCGATTTAATTTAAGTACAGATCTCAAATTTATACATACTTTTGCCGCAAAAAGTGCTACACGATAATAATAGTAATAATAGGGCCTTCAGTACTATTTGGTTTTCAGCCCATGCTCCATCAGAGGGTTCCGCAGTTTATTTACATATCTTTGTAAAACACAGTCCAATTAAATAATTACACCTACATCAGGTATTACGTGAATAACCCTCATATTGTCATCATTTTAAATTTAATAATAAAGTAATAAAAATGAAATACTAATTTTTACATTGTTTTAATAAGCAGCGATTTACATAGGCTACAGTATTTATTAATAAAAGCATTTATGTTTTGCCACCATATGATTTCGTAGTTCTTGCTTGTAATAAAATTTTAAGGAGCAATAATTGCAGGCAAGCTGTTTTTCTTTCCCACATTCAACCTTTTGGTGCCTCTTCAGACTGCTATACACAGAATAAGTTCTGTGGCAATTTTCACACTCAAAACAGAGAGGTTTCGATCTTTTGGGTTGGTAGATGGTGCCTAAAAATGAAAAATCTTGGATTGAGGGTATATTGTTATTTCTGATGTTGTTTCACATTTCACATACACATGCGTAGTAACTTTACAGATTTTCGAAGCATAAAAACTATTTTGCATATTTTACACGTCGTATTTATAATTGATACTGCCTACATTTTTATTAATTCGAAAGGATTAGTACAATTAACTAATAGTTGTAAATAAAAGCAAACAAACTAACAATTAACTACAAAAAAATGTTATAATTCGAGATAGACATACTATCTGCTAATAAAAGTGTTTATGTTTAGCAGCAGTATGATTTTGTAATTCCTGTTTATAATAAAATCTCAAAGGGCAGTAATTGCATACAAGCTGCTTCTCTTTTCCGCATTCGACCCTTTGGTGTCTCTTTAAGCTGCTACAAGCAGAGTACGTCCTGTGGCAATTTTCACACTCAAATGAAAGAGTTTTTAATCTCCTGGATTGGAAGACGATACCTACAAATAAAAAAGTGTTACGTTGGCGGTTTCTTTCTGTTTTCTAACGTACTTTTACAGTTTTTAAATGCATGCAACGGCTCATATATTGTATGAAGTATGAAACACCGAAAACCTCAAAACCCACTTAAAACCTGAATTGTATGAAATACATAACTGCTAACTACGGATTCCAAACACATTATCTCTTTTACCACTGTCAGTATTAATTAACAGCGTAATATCTTAACTTTAATTTTAATCGACCATATTACAATATATTAATAGCATAATAATAGTCTAGGAATATAATTTAAGATAAGACAAAAATATTCAGCTTTTCATTTTTTCTTTCAAGTGCTGGTAAATATAACTCAATCCTATTGTATTTAACCATACCTATAAAAATTACTTGTATTAATAAATCAATCCCTATCAATGTTGTATAAAGGCGTCCACGCCACCGTGCAAACGACTAATATGGTATTTTAAATGGACTTTCTGTTTAAATGTCCGTTCACAAAGTTTACAGACGAAAGAGCCCTGTTGGTTACATTCATATCGTATGTGCTTCACTAAATTTCCCTTGTATTTGTAATGCTTCCCACAGTTGTTGCACGGATGCCTATAGTCACATGCATCTTGCGAAAATCCTAAAACCAAAACAAACAGTTAATACCTATAACAAGAAGATTTCTCTATTCACGTTTACACATATGCGAGTCAGTGGCGGGTCGCCAAGTGAAGTAGGTGAAGTGCCTCTTCATCTACAATTTTCAATAAATTGCGAATATTTATTTAAATTACATAACAAATTATTTATCGACATTACACCTATTAGGAGTCGTTTATTTATAACATACATACTTGTAGGTAAAATAAGCTTAATGAAAACAAACACATTACATTTTCTCTGGACCCCTTGTATTTAAAAATTTAAATTTTAAATGCAGTCCGTCGACCGTGAACACAGTGACCATAAAAAATCTTACAACACTCGTGCAACTGTAGTGAAGAGTCAGCCTCAAACGTATTTTAACTCTGCAGTTGCCATGGTACCGCCTACGTCGATATCTGCAATTCGTTCACGGTGAATCGCACTAGTGAAGAGTTCAGTCGCAATCGGCCGCTGAACTGCATTTTCGACTTTGACCGTCGGGTTTTAAACGATTTCAACAATTTTAAATTCACATTTTTAGCTGTAGTATTTCATGACATTTTCTCTCTCACTGACATAGTATTTGATGTTTTCCAAAAGAAATCATTGCATATTAATGTTTGTGTTACAAAAATAAATAAAACTATTAAACTATTAAAAAGGAAAAGGAATGACGATTTCTTTGATACACTCTTCGAAAAGACGATAAGGAAATAGAATTAACACAAATCGATATTTCTAAGCGCCCTAAGCGGGGATACGCTAGCCTTACAAGTAATGACATTAGAAGAAAATATAGAATTTTATTTTATGAAGTACTGGATCACATTGTAGGTAATGGAAATGGAAGTAAGGTTTCAAGACTGTGATAAGTTACAATTCATGTCTTTGGCTGATACTGATAGAAATCGGAAATTCGAACAATATGATTCGTGTTTTCCGTCTAAAGCATTTGAAAGTTTAGGTCAATTGTAAGGCAAAATATCTACAAAAAGTCGGCGTCTTAAAAACGAATTAAATGTTGTTTATGCCGATGAAAGTTACCGCAATCTACAGACTCATGAATTACTAGAAAATCTCAATGAGAACAAAGAAATTTTTACCGAAGCCTACAAATTGTTTTGCCTCATATTAAATATTCCTTCGGCAAGTGCATCAGCGGAAAGAAGTTTTTCTTAAACGAATAAAAACGTACTTAAGAAATGCTGTATCTTAAGATAGGCTTTCTTCTTTGGCAAATATTTCAATTCAAAAAGAACTCTTATTAGAATTAATAAAAAATCAACCATTTTACGAAGACATAATAAATAAGTCTGCTGCATGAAAGGACAGAATGATAGACTTGATCTACAAAAATTAGGTAAGTTGACATTGAATTATATTTTTTGTATTTGTTATTATTAGGGTTATTATAATAGCACTTCACCTATTTTTTTACCCGCGAGCCGCCACTGATGCGAGTATACAATTAGAATACTGACAGCATCATTTGTATTGTTTTCCAACTTTAGCAAATCTTACACTTTCAACTATAAAGGAGTAACTTGTATCAAGAAGTTTACGCAGTTGGTAATGCAAGTACTTTTAACCTTAAGGTAGAATTTTTTTAAGTATTTGCCGCTGTTGCTTCATAATGGTAAAAGAACATTTAGAGGTTTCCAGTATTAACAAATTATTTAAGGGGAAGAAAGTACAGCATCTAGTAGCTATACAATCTACAACGGCGTGTAATTACATAAAATCAATAACAGTAGTTATATGAACACAATAATAAGGTCGTGAACGTAAAATATGGGTAATAAATATGTCTCAGGCTTATTTTTGGGGTAATGTGTTCTTGAAATGAATATTCCACTTAGTTTCAAAAGAATAATTCGCCATGATGCAACCGAAATGAAAGAGTTTTCCACATTCAAAATCTATGTCTACGGGTACACTTTGATTTCATCTAAGGTATTACATACAATACAGACATGATATTCTGTTTTAACGCTGTGTGGTCTTTTCACGTAGCTCCTCTTTTCGTATTTATACTGAAAGACACTTACATGACCCTGAATGTTTGATTGCAGTTTGCATTTGGTTTTTCTGGTAGTACTAATACTTCTTAAATATAGTCCAACTAGTAGGTGTATGTAGTTTGTGTTTATATCTTCTACCACACTTTTCGCGTTATTAAAACTTAAAAAAGGTGAGCAGCCAATTGTTAGCAAAAATGTATTACTAATTAGTGTTAACAGAAACCATTTAAAATTTACTCTTTTTTACTTTCCCATACCTTATAGGTATAGGGTATTACTTTCCCATACCTTATAGGTATAGGGTAAGTATTGAAATCATGAAAATTTTCGAAATCGAGATTTTAACGGATATATCCGTTTTGGGTCTCTAGGAACCCAAAAAAGTGGTTTTTAAAAAATGTCTGTCTGTGGGTGGGTACGTATGTACGTATGTACGTATGTACGTACGTATGTGACGCTCCTACAGCCGAAAGTATTGCTCCGATTTTGATGCGCTTTGGAATGCGGGTGTGTATCGAAAATTCATCGAAAAAATAAGCTTTTCAAAAAAATCCGAAACCGGAAGCGGAAGTTACGCATGTTTTTTTGGTATCACTTTTTTCGTGATTACAATTTTGAAACTTTTATCGCGGATAACGGTAGAGGGTCATAAGACAAATCTGTTAGTTTTTTGCCGAACTAGCTAGCTTTAAACTGAAGGGCGCTATGATTTTTTGAAGATTTTGAGTTTAACGCCCAATTACTCGAAAACGGATGAATCGATTCAAATGATTTTTATTTTCTGAATAGTATATGAAGGGTAAAATGAGGTGATATAAAAAGTTTTTTGAAAAATTATAAGGGGCCTAAATTACGAATTTTCAAAATTTTGGAAATTTTCAAAAAATTATTTCTCAAAAACTGCTACAAGGAATGTTTTTAAATTTCATATGTCGATAGACCTCGCAAGGGGCTATCGATATGTTTTTTGAAGAACTCCGTAATTTTCCTGTGGCGCCCTCTACGAAGCTTGGAAGTTTGAAATTTCAAACTCCTTTAATTAATAAACGAAAAAAGATAGGAAGCTGGGGTTTTCACTGAATCGCTCAGTACGTAATGGAGCATATGAATATTCAAAGAAATATTACACTCGTGGATATATCTAAGCGCACCGGCCCCCTCCCCCCTCTTTTTTATAAAAATACTTTTTTTATTCCAACGGTTGTTATTTGTTTGCGCCAAAGAATCTTTTTCCGCGAAAATAAAAAAATCGATTTTTTTATGCCCTACAAAATATAATTTCCAGGGACTTAGAAAATTTTACCTCGGCAGCAATAGCGATCGGTACTAGTTAGACCGCGCGACGTATATAGTAGAGAATGAAGTATGCCTGGTTGCATATTAAAAGGAAATTAAGGGGCACCGCAGATATTTGGCGGGACTTCTTACAAACCTTGTAAGTCTGTTCGTTACGAGGCAAGGTTTTAGGATAGCACTTGAACAACCGTTTTGAGGAAAATAACTCTACTGTTGAATAAAGATGATATGACAAGTTTCCAGTATGGGAAAGTCCAGGGAGCCAGTCGCGTCCACTTATTTTACTTTCCCATACCTTATAGGTATAGGGTAAGTATTGAAATCATGAAAATTTTCGAAATCGAGATTTTAACGGATATATCCGTTTTGGGACTCTAGGAACCCAAAAAAGTGGTTTTTAAAAAATGTCTGTCTGTGGGTGGGTATGTACGTACGTATGTACGTATGTACGTATGTGACGCTCCTACAGCCGAAAGTATTGCTCCGATTTTGATGCGCTTTGGAATGCGGGGGTGTATCGAAAATTCATCGAAAAAATAAGCTTTTCAAAGAAATCCGAAACCGGAAGCGGAAGTTACGCATGTTTTTTTGGTATCACTTTTTTCGTGATTACAATTTTGAAACTTTTATCGCGGATAACGATAGAGAGTCATAAGACAAATCTGTTAGTTTTTTGCCGAACTCGCTAGCTTTAAAATGAAAGGCGCTATGATTTTTTGAAAATTTTGAGTTTAACGCCCAATTACTCGAAAACGGATGAATCGATTCAAATGATTTTTATTTTCTGAATAGTATATGAAGGGTAAAATGAGGTGATATAAAAAGTTTTTTGAAAATATATAAGGGGCCTAAATTACGAATTTTCAAAATTTCGGAAATTTTCAAAAAATTATTTCTCAAAAACTGCTCCAAGGAATTTTTTTAAACTTCATGTGTCGACAGACCTCGCAAGGGGCTATCGATATGTTTTTTGAAGAGCTCCGTAATTTTCCTGTGGCGCCCTCTACGAAGCTTGGAAGTTTGAAACTTCAAACTCCTTTAATTAATAAA
The DNA here is from genome assembly GCA_014611495.1 of Limonius californicus. Taxonomy (NCBI): domain Eukaryota; kingdom Metazoa; phylum Arthropoda; class Insecta; order Coleoptera; family Elateridae; genus Limonius; species Limonius californicus. Next base: position 26,899 of record JABXWE010018663.1, read on the forward strand.
CTAAAAAAAGATAGGAGGCTGGGGTTTTCACTGAATCGCTCAGTACGTAATGGAGCATATGAATATGCAAAGAAATATTACACTCGTGGATATATGTAAGCGCACCGGCCCCCTCCCCCCTCTTTATTAGAAAAATATTTTTTTTATTCTAACGGTTGTTATTTGTTTGCGCCAAAGAATCTTTTTCCGCGAAAATAAAAAAATGGATTTTTTATGCCCTACAAAATATAATTTCCAGGGACTTAGAAAATTTTACCTCGGTAGACCGCGCGACGGCCTAGCGGTACGGACAGCCCTGCGCACTTTGGTTCAGAACCATTGCCATACTGTCGCGCTACATTCATTTCTTTAACCGGTATTACAACAACAAGTTATAAATTATTTATCAAAATTTTGTATTTAATACTTAATTTTCGAAATCGAGATTTTAACGGAAATATCCGTTTTGGGTCTCTAGGAATCCAAAAAAGTGGTTTTAAAAAAATGTCTGTCTGTTATAAAATCACAGCAAACTCAATTTGCAGTCACAATATCACGTATATAGTAGAGAATGAAGTATGCCTGGTTGCATATTAAAAGGAAATTAAGGGGCACCGCAGATATTTGGCG
>JABXWE010018664.1:0-37583 GCA_014611495.1 Limonius californicus
TCCTATGATATGCTTCAACTATGTTAGGTCTGCTAGGTAATTTTTAAATAATATTAAAAGGATATTGTTTTTGATCTTGTAAATCCAGATTGTATCTGAAAGTAAGAGAGATTAAGATGGTTGAAATGTAAATCATGTTATATGAGAGGAAATTATTATTATAATTGATAAATGTAAACCTTATTAGAATAAGAGTAGTTTCCGATCTTTGGAATGTGTAGGACATGTGACTTATTAGTTGTCAAAGTGATATGTGTGTGGATATTCGGTAGTGAATAGTGATGGGGACGTCTATGTTCCATGGTGATGATGAATTTGGGGTGTCCTGGGTAATATTGGAGCCCTGAAATGTAAATTGTTGTAATTTTGTCTTTTACCTGTTATAAATATGTTTTTATCAAGTTTAATTTGTGGCCTGTGAGGCCATTGGCACATTTTTAAAATGCAGATGATTTTTGGGTTCGGGTTTGGATTTTAGTCTCTTTTGAGTGCTTGAAGTGAAAGCACGCGTTTTTTGATTGCTCTTAAATTAAAATGTAAACCATTTAGGTCGATTATCGCAAATGTTGGGGCGTGGCCAAGTTCTGTTAATAATGTAATTTTTAGAGGTTACGATTATTTGTTTTTAACGAAGTTTAATTTAATTTAAAATTTAAATTATGTGAAGTGTTTGTTCTTTAATAATAATTATAATAATAAAACTCACCTGATATTAAGTCTTCGGAAGTGTTTCTTTTAATTAACTTAAAAGATCCTGGAAAGAAATTCAATTAAAATCAGTTAAAGTAATTCCTTACTTAAGTTATATTCACTTACCTGAATTACTTTATGTATTTATAAATGGTTATTGAAGTGTTCAGTTGGATATTGGCACGTTTTACGAGAAAGCTGGAAGAATTGCATCTTTAACGGTCGACGTGAGTACAACAAGGGACGCGTAGATTTGAAAAGCCAGCATCTAGGCCAAAATAACGCAAACGTATGCAGAGTAGTGGAATTATGTCGTAAAGTGCGTTTCATAACCAATGGAAATAAAAAGATAAGTTTACAGGTATTTTCTTTATTTATTTGTTTAATCCATAATTATAATTATATAACTATCATCGGTGAAGCCACGAAAATTAATATTTTTATTAGAACCCTGAGATGCTTAATTAGAATATATGCATTAAAATTTAAGTTCTTCGTTTAATAGATAATTAATTTAATTTTTATTATGGGCGCTACCACCGTGGATTTAATTTACTAAATTTATTTATGTAACAGGAAGTTGCAAAGTTTATAATTATTATTTATTGTGATAATAATACATTATAATATATTTATGGCTAGCCAACGTGGAGCTATTTAATTATTTATTTTAATGCAACAATCGTAGCAATATACATGTAGAATTTGTGTAATATTATATAAACATTTAACGAATTACAATTGAATATAAACGTAGCATAAATTTCAAACAAAAGAACTGAGGTATCAGAAATAATACTAATATAAAATACACGCGATACTATTTGTAATTCAATTACAGTTTTACTTAAAGAATATATATTTCACATTTGTATAATTATATTACATTTAAATTGTAATTGTGTTACCAGATGCTCAGTAGCCTAATTAATTTTATAACAATTAATTAGATTGGATGTAATTAAATAACGCCTTTAATATAATAGCTAATAAATTTTTTATTTCTACAATAGTAGTAGCAGCAATGCATTTTACCGGAAAATGAAGACAAAAAAGTGCCCATGCGGAAAGTAAAGCAAACTAGAATAGCTATCATTTAAGTACTATATCTCAAGCATGATTACTATAATAAATTGATATACGAGGTTCACATTATTCCTAGTTTGTGTTCTGGTAGATATTTCATACGAGGGTTCTATTTGCTATCTTTGTAGCGAATTTAAAAATTAATTCTGGGAAGAAAACTACTTTTCGGCATGCCCGTATATAAGTTTCTGCACGTTTTAATTTTCCATTAACCCTTTGTTTTCTGTTCCCAAATTTTAAGAATCCGCAGGATCTATTTCACTTCATTTCTTAAAAAACATCGACAGGTTAGCACATATCTAGAAGCAGGTGTGCATTTAAAAGGGTCCGGATTTTTTATCGTCCCAGGCAGCGGCATGTTTTTGAATTATTTGCCGATAGGAATGGCCCATATAGCCCCTATACGTCTCGTTTTTCTTCGACGCAGATTTTATTGTTCGCGACATTTTTCTCTTAAGGACATCCTCGGAAAATCTGGGCACGTTCGCATCTCCATTAGTTTGAAAATAGTGGTCTGCCGCATTTATGGCTGTCGGAAACAAGTGACACTCGTTATAATGCGGATAAGCTTTGACAGAACTGAGTAAGCAAAAGCACCCCCTGACACGCTGCCATTTGCAGTTTGAAACTCGCATATTTTAACATCAACTCTAACCAAAGCTGTAGTTAACAACAATTAATAAATAAACAGCCCCTTTTTGTTATGTTCTATTCAAAGTTCAGTTTGACGTGACATTGACATGGGGTTACGTGCCAAACTTCACCTAACGTTTCATATCATTTGGCTTTCAAATGAAGTTGTTAATACTGGTCCAAATCTAACATTTCGTAACTGTGTCAGAACTAACGGTTTCTGTATTCAGACGCCCAGCAGTGTTCTATTTTTGTTAGGATCTGACAGTGTTTAATTATCCGCACCCACCCTTAGCGGAAAGCCAACACTCACGATGACAGGAGGTGTGAAATTTGTACATCAAAGAGGGAGAAAGCTCTCGTGGGACATATGTTTTAACCCATAAAGGAATGCGTAATCACTGCAAAATTCATTTGTTTAAAATCCCCGCAGAAAATTCTCACCGGGCGAGCTTCCGCGGCTTAGTGTATAGAATCGGGAAGAACTAACATTGTATCTGCTGTAGGGGAAGAGGAGCGAAGTCAAGAGACGGAAACGGAAAACGTGAAATACCGATAGGTAAACCTCGGAACACGCATGTTATTTATTTTCCATGTCCTGATTATAAATGGAAAAACATTGAAACATTTATGGAATCAAACTGAAATACTAGAAATTGTTATTGCAGAAAACTTTGCAGCATATTAAAACGAAATATGTAGAATATAATATTATGATAATATTCTGAGGGTTGCCTGTATATGCCAAGCTACTTCCTCCTTATATTCGTTATAATCTTGCGAGTCTACAGTTTCTAAGCATTCTTTTATGCAGCTCCGTTGATTGTTTGTAGAATGTTGTGTAAATCAATTCGCAATAAATCATATATCCTGGGGGAGTTTTTACATAGTCATGCGAACTCCAGTCGTCATTGGGTTTTTTCATTTTTTCCTGTTCAATAGCCGGCGATCAATTTCACGGGGAAAGGGTTCAAAAAGCGTCTAGCATTTTGCGTAATATTTCTAGATAACATTGTATATGTTCGATTTTTAGGCCAGTGTAACTTTCAGACTTCGTGGACACTAAAAATTAATTACTGCCAGACTGCTTTCCCTGAAATCCCCTACAGAATAATTACAGAGGCTTGTAGTAGCAGACTAATAAATTATTTCTACACCAAGAGCCTTAACAAACAGTCAAATACCAGAAACCTAGTTTAATTAGGCAAGCAAGGATACAGTTTGCTCATACAAACGAAATACATAATATTCGTGATGCAATAACTTAAATTGTTAATAAAGGTATTCTTAATTTTACGTTATTTAAACAATGTAGTAAGCATTGTTAAGTTATTACGTACACTGAAAGAAATATATGATACCGAAAATAAGATATCTATTACGTGTAATTAGATTTCACAATAAAAGTAAGGACACAATATGCTATCATTCTTCTTTGCTCAGAGGTTTATCCATTTCTGGATGTAGTCCTCCCCTAGACTTTTCCATGCGCCTCGGTCTGCCGCTCTTCTTTTCCATCGTGGAAACGGCTGGAAAAATGCTATCATTACGCATCAATAAATTATTCTATTAGGAATATTATAATAAACACTAATAAATTGTTTGTTAAAACGCTTCTACAATATATATTTATATCGCTTATATGACATTACATTGGTGATTAATATAAAAATATACGATCGCCAGTTTAGCATCAAAGTAAATGGTGAAGTTTCCCATTCATTCCCAATCAAGTCTGGAGTACCGCAAGACAGTGTGCTGGGGCCTCAGTTTTATTTACTATTTACAGCTGACCTTCCTACTACACCTAATACCATAATCGGTACCTTCGCCGACGATACAGCTATCCTTGCAAGCCACAAAAATCCTGATACTGCCAGTTCTTATCTACAAGACCATCTGAGCTTAATACAAAATTGGACCAACAAATGGAAAATTAAAATCAATGTAACAAAATTGACATAAGTAACTTTCACCTTGAGAAAAGGTCGATGTCCTCCAGTCACCATCAACGACGACTTCATCACGTAATCTCCTTCAGTTCTATATCTATACGAAAAACTTAACTTGAGGGAGCACATAATAAAAAAGAGGAAGCAGATAGATCTGAGATTCAAGGAATTACACTGCCTACTCGGAAGGAAATCTCACCTACCATTCGAAAACAAAATTCTGTTATATAAAGTAGTAATAATACCCCTATGGACGTACGGCATTGAATTGTAGGGTTGTGCCAGCAAATTAAATATTTACATGCTTCACAGATGCCAATCTAAAATCCTGCGTGAACTGACAAACGCTCCCTGGTATGTATCCAACCCAACTTTACATGACGACCTTCGCATTCCATTAATCACCGAGGTCATACAAGCAAGAAATATCAAACATGACAGACTCACAACCCACAGAAATCTCGTTATGCGTCCACTGTTAACATTCCCAAGGCAACACAAGACTGAAGCGTCATTGGGCAAACGATGGAAAAACAAGAGGACCCCTCACTAGAAGAGGTCGAATCTTGACAAATAAGGATTTTTAGCTTTAAGGGCCCATTTTAACACATTAGCCTATAGAATAACTTATTCTGATTGCTAATTAATGTACAAATAAAAAAATGTGCTAATACTTTCTTGTGACTTGTGTAGTTAGTAGATATTAGCTCCTTATATTGAATACTATATGGTTGAATACTGTTTAAAGCAAATAAACATTTGTCTTTATTATGATCATCCAATACGCTCTAAAATACAGTAAACTATAGAGTAAAATATTAATATAATAACTCTTAATATCAAATATAGTTAAATTCTGAACAGTAATAATTTTATTAAAAAAGTAGTAGTATGTATAATATGGTGTAGATAACAATTACAATATTTAACAAACTTTTGTAACTTATAACTAAAAATATCTTAAACTGTAGGGCGTAGCCACTTCAAAATGGAACGATGGTGGGTACAGCTTTGTGAATCCAATTTCTTTCATGGGGAAATGGCATAATACACAATTACGGAAGAAAAACGCTATTTATTAATAAAATTAATATTTGAGCAGTAGTTTGCGAGGATTAGTTGCTAATTTTCTAACTACAGCTTCCACTAATTGTTCCTTGTTTGCGAAAACCATTGACGATGAATGCTTAGCATCGCTAACCCATTTAACCTATTCTCACCAATAGTGCTTCTAAGCCATGTTTTAATTCGGCGAAGGGAACTGAATGAAAGCTCTCTATAGTGTTTCTCGTACAGGGCTGTGAAAGCCAAATCAGTAGCGCCTTTCTAATTCACTCTTTTTTAAAACCTCTATGATATCTGGTGCTTCTTTTACCTCATTCCACATTTTGACCACAATTCTCTTTTTCATTCGATGCCTTCCAAATTGTAAAAAGTTGCACAGAATGAAGTACTTTCATTCCATTCCTCCAATGAAACATCTCTCATGTTACTCGGATGGAAGTGTGTCAATGAAAATGCAGAAAATTTGTCTGCAGAAAATCTGACTTCAAAAAATGATATGATGAAATCCAAGTAAGAAATTATTAGAGACCTTCTCCAAAATTCGGATGGATTCCCGGCTGGAGGGTTGCTTCTATGCATTTTTCGGCCAGCAACTCGAGTGGCGGTTATATTAACATTCAAATGGTTTGTAATGTCGCCTGATTTTTTCAAAACGTCATCTGTGACGTTCTCCGCGTCTTCCCGATGCTCTCTTAGCATGACGAGAATAGTTTGAATGTACTGGGTAGCTTTAACTATATCAAGTGCCTTGGATTGAAGTATATTTGATACGAGTTCCAGTATAAGGAGAATACTTCGCAATTAGTGACACAACAAATGAAGATTTGCACACCGCTGCATGCATTTGATATGCATTTTTCTTGTTGCTGCATTATCCTCATCAGCTAATGTCTCTAATGCTTCAACAATATCAACGCAGTGATCCTTAAAAACACGGCTGCTCTTGTACTTCTCTGACCATCTAGTCTTACACAATTTAGGAATCTTCGCAATATGCTTGCGGCGTAAAATTTTAGTTCCGAAAAATTATGATTATCTCCTTGATAGTTTCCAATACAGTTTCGAAATTCTGGGGTAGCGTTTAAGTTGTTCACGACAAGGTTTAGCTTGTGCGAGGAGCAGTGGAAATACAAGGTTTTATTGTACCTTTGCCTTAAGATCGCCAGCACACCCCTACTTTCCCAGACATGGTGGAACATCCGTCGAAGCCTAACCCCACACACTTATCAGGGTCTAGGTTGAAATTTGTCACAAAGTCTTCCGATCGCTTTGACAATACTTTTGGCATCAAGCCTTTCAAGCTCTACAAAGCCTAAATATTCTTTATCGAACAAACGTAATCCAATAGACAGCTGTTCTTTGCCCGAAATATCCGCGGTTTCGTCAGCCAGAATGCTGAAGCGTAAGCTTTCTTAATCCTAGTGACGATTTGTTCCCTGATTGTAGTCCGACATAGATCAATTATTTCATTTTGTATGATCTTAGAGTGCTTTATCTCTTACCAGACGTAGCGATCTTCTCTCCTTAGACTGTCACAGACATAGAAGACCTACAGTTTAACGTGAGCTCCGAACCACGGGAAGTTTAAACACTTCTACTCCAGAGAATATTCACTAGGCAGAATACCTCTTTGGTTTGCCATTGCCTTGCGAGGGAAAACGGCCGTTAAAAATCCAATGTTTCGGTGCCGGGAATTGAACCCAGGACCTTCAGCGTAGAAATCTGACGCGCTAACCTCTAGCCCACGGCCGCCTCATGATAGGTATGATAGGTGTTCTGTATGGCGCGTTTTTCGGCCCACGCCCAAAATGGTGTTTTAATTGTGAATCTGCTTCGATGTGCAAACGGCATAAGTCTATAAGTACACCTTCATCCAGATTTTTGTCTCTAAGAGACCGCCTCTCATCATGCTGGCTGGTGGCGGAAACTAGCTAAACTAACCATGAAGAATATGTGTCCAGCTACTGGTGATTGAATTTTCTCTTGAGGTGTTTGGAGTCTGCCGCAAAATCGTAGTTCTTTGTAGGTACCCAGTCATTCTCCAGAAGATGTTCTTTCTAATCAACCGGCATAGCGGTCGCCAGTTAACTGTACAACCATCTGTAAGAAGTCATAAGAACTACAACCTGTACGTGTATAATACACATACATGTTGTAGTTCGTATGACTTTTAACAGTTGGCGCGAGGGTCTCTATTTCGTAATTAATTTCTTTCAAAATGTTGACATACCAACAACCAACCTATTAATCGATTTTTCTAAAATATGCTCAGGAACCCTGTAAATTACGTAAAATTTCTTGAGATTTCCTTCGTGTAAACCAGCGCCACCAACATGTTTAATAGTACACCAGGTTTATATAATACAGGGTGGAACAATAGAAACGAAACAGAACCGATTTTTCAGAGTTATCATAATTTTTGGAAAAAAATTGCTCGTCCCTTCAAAATTTTTTTTGAGGGGGAAACTTTTTGCGTTTATTTTCAACCTTGTCACTTCAATCTCTTAGGGGTGGTGAGCTTCACTCCTAAAATGTTTTCTTCCGGGAAATCTAACAGGAGAAACGTATTTGGATTTAATACGAGAACATGTTGATCCAGCAATAACTGAAATTATGGAACAAAATGACCTTTACAATGTGAATGAGTTGATGTTTCGACAAGACGGATGACCTCCACACTAAGCCGCCCTTGCTGTTCGTCAGTATTTGGACAAATGATTTTCTGGTAGATGGACTAGCCGAAGAGGAGCAGTGGAGTGGCCTGCGAGGTCACCAGATTTAAGCCCTTTAGACTTCTTTCTGTGCGGCCACTTAAAATGTAAAAGTTATAGTGGAATCTACCAGAATCCCGAAATGATTTGCGTCAACGGATCAACAACGTATGCCTGTAAATTACACCAGAAATGCTTCAGAACGTTTGAAACCGTTTTCAACAAAACCCTGTATGGATGCTGGAGGTCAATATTTCGAACATTTAACAAAGTGAAAGTTAAGGTAAATTTCGTAATCAATAAAACACTACCGGTGTAAATTATGGTAAAAGTGAAAAATCGTCAATTATTGGTTTTTGGCGGGTTACTACCTTTAAAAGGCATTTCTCGAAAACTGCTTAACCGAATTTGAAAAACTAAGAAGCGTTAAAACGAGAATTGAATGCCTTTTAAAATGACTGATGACTCCCTTTCGTATTTAAAATTTTAGGGGTGACGCTCACCACCCCTAGGAGGTGTCTGTTTCGTTTTCATTGGCCCACCTTGAATAAAAATGACTCTCACAGAACATCAAACAATGTGGATTAATAGAATAAATTGACAATTTATGTGTTTCTTACTTTTAAATGCAGGAAAATCTTGTAATTTTTCGTCAAATGCAGATGGATCGAGGATGATATTATCTTCGGAGTTCTATGTACCAGTACGAGAGGTTGATAATTAAAAAGATATTAAACATCAGGGTATTGTAAAGTGTACCAACTTAACAATATGGAGTAGTACATACTAAAATACTTACATTATTTATGCTGCTCGAATTGTTTAAGATAGTGACAGTAGTGAGTAGCTTGAGATTCCAAATAAATTTTAATTAAGGACCTATTACCTTTATGAATTCCTCAATAACACCCTCAGGCAATAACAGAAACGCTTCAGCATCAATTTTATCTTCTTTAATATCACCATGTAAGAAATAACTATTAGTTCCAAAGAATAAATTTTGCGCTCCGGTAAAATTCTTTCATTTTAAATGGTTCCCGCCGTATTCTTTCATATCTCTTATATGCGGTGGATTTTATTTATCGAACTAGTTGAATGGCAATGTTTCTTCCAAATATGGTAAATTGAAAAACATATTGTAGGTACACTAGAAACACGATGCTACGTTAGAAATTAATAATACAGAAAGAAAATGGCAGCTGGGGACGTACTGACCTGGATAAGGCTGACACCTTTGCGCAGTATTTAGTAAAAGTATTTCAACCCTTACCGTCGTCAAATACTCCTGTAGCAGAATTGGAAATTAAGGACGCTCTAGAAGCCCCATACCAGATGTCTCCGTTGCCAGATCTCTTTACAGTCAGGGAAGTCAAAAACATGATTAAAACCAATCTTCATCCCGAAAAGGCTCCTGGATTTGATTTAATTACAGGGCAACTTCCGCGAAAGAGCATAGTTATGCTAACAACTATTTACAACGCTGTGTTAAGACTGGGCTACTTTCCGGCTCCGTGGAAAGTTGCCCAAATAATCCTAATTCTAACACCCAGCAAACCACCAAACGAGGTTAATTCTTACAGGCCTATCAGCCTCCTGCCCGTATTTGGCAAACTATTAGAGAAGCTACTACTCAAAAGACTTATGCCCATCGTAAAAGATCTTAATTTTATTCCAGACCATCAGTTTGGTTTTAGAGAGCAGCTTTTGACCATACATCAAGTCCATCGTGTGGTAGACTTTATAAACCAATCATTCGAAAAAAGATGTATTGCGCAGCAGCATTCCTTGGCGATAGCCAGGCTTTTGATAAAGTCTGCCATGATGGTCTCGTCTATAAATCAAAATCTTCACTACCTCACTCATATTACATTATTCTCAGATTTTACTTAGATGGAAGATACTTCCAAGTCAAGTATGAACAGCAACTAACTGAACTTCATCAAATCCTATCTGGTGTACCCCAGGGCAGCGTGCTGGGGCCGCTGTTGTACCTGCTCGTCACTGCTGATCTGCCCACCAATGATCAATCATTTACGGCCACATTTGCCGACGACAAAGCAATTATGGTTGAGCATAAAGATCCCATTATAGCTGCTGAGATCCTGCAGGAAAATTTAAATGAGATAGAGACGTGGGCAAAAAGATGGAGGATAAAAATAAATGAAACCAAATCACGCCATATTACTTTCACAAAATGTAGATGCAACGTACCTCAAGTCTTTATGCACAACGCACCACTACCACACGTAACAGAGGTGAAATACCTAGGCTTGCACCTTGACAGGGGTCTAACTTGGAAATACCACATATGGAAAAAACGGAAACAACTCGGTTTGACATTTAGCAAATACTACTAGCTACTAGGAAGGAAATCCAAATTATTTCATTGTAACAAACTCCTCGTATACAATGCATTCAAGCCCATCTGGACCTATCGTTTACAACTCTGGGGCACAGCAGCCAATACCACGGTCTAGGACATTTCGACGCGGCCATTTCGGCGCGGCCGTTTCGGCGCGGCCGTTTCGGCGCAGGGCCATTTCGGCGCAGGGACATTTCGGCGCGAGGACATTTCGGCGCGAGGCCACTTTGGTGCAGATATATTTCGCATTGAATTAAATAGCAAATTTAATTACTAGTTTTTTGTTTTTAAATAATAATGTCAAAAATCGAAAATTGTCTTTTGTACGTCATCTATCTACTATCCAGAATCTTATTCATCATACGAACTACTCGGTAGTCAAACAATTTTTGCCATATAAATTAATGTAAGTTATTAAAGTAACTATGTCAGTATAACAAAAAGATTTATACTAGAAATGTTTCAAATTATGGGATATTCCACGAAGAAATTGGAGCTTGTTTCCTGGATTATGACCGTCTAACATTACCAGTAGGCGATTATTTAACGATCTATGTATTTTCTTTTGAGTATTTGAGATTGTTATATAGAAGTTTGGTAAATACAAGCGGATTATAGGAAGATATTAGAAACGAGCAACACATTCCACAAGAAATTGAAACCAATTTTGTTTCTTAGAAGTCCGTTTATTATACAAAAATATTTGAAACTACAATATAGAAATAGCAAACTTAATTGTTATTGTTATGTTATATTTTTAAATAAATACATGTCATCATCAATTATACTATTATTAAACACAGTCATTAGACTATGAAAAAAAAAACTAAGAAGCCATTTCATAATTATGAGATATTCCACGCAAGAATCAATTAACGTCCTATTTTCATAGTTCGTAACGAGATATTTTATCCGTTCATCTGCTTCCCTGTATTTTTTTAATTTCGGTGGCGGTAGATTTCCTGCGACCAACTTTTCAAGATACATGTCGCGCCCTGCTTGAATGGTTTTTAGTGTATCAATAAATTTCCACAGCACAGGGTGATCCATGGACAATTCTGTTTGTAATCGGCGATGCGCTGCTTCTGCGTGATTGTTGGTCCTATCCAAATCATCCAGGACTCTGTCATGCACCGACCATATACTGGGAGGGAACATAGCTAATCTTCTCCCATTACCGCGTCGATTTGGTCTTCCAATATAGTTGTCCTCGAACCAGTCCAACAGAGGTTGTAGTTTGTCGGGTAATTCCTCCCCCAAAATTTCCAATGCATTTTCTAGGTCAACATGTGGTACAAAGGCTAAAGAAGAAATCATTCTCACTTGGAGCGCGAAATCTGCTTCATTATTATATCTTCGCAGTAAATTTAATTCTCCAAGATGTTTTTTCAAATTTTTAACTAAATGAAAAAGGCATCCAGACATAACTGCCGTGGAAAATGCATTTTTAAATGCATTTATTGCAGCTAATTCAAAATCACAGGATATATATTCTGGAGCAAGATGCGGCTCTAATTCTTTCAACATGGAAATCAATTTGTCATAAGTAGATGTTTGCTTATTTGGTAGCAGTGCATATATAATCGGGTGAACACCTCCAAACCTTTCTGCTAAAATGACACACACCTGGTAAAAAAGGTTCGGAGTGGATTTAAACGTTCCGTCAATAAACCATCGCTTTGATTCCCTCAAAACCTGAGAAAACAAAGATAATCTTAAATTAGAGATTAATCTTAAATATTGGAGAGCATTGACCCCCCTGTGTTTCTAACTAATCACTTCTCCTTTTTTAATATTTATATTATCTTTTAATTATTTTAAATTTAATTTATTTTAATATATAAATTGCATTGACTGTAGCTAAAAAAGTAAACTGAATTTTAAACATTTTATGACTATTTTTATTTTATTTTTACTACTATTTTATCTAGAGATTTAGAATTCATGTAATTTTAATATTGTAATAACATATATGTATTCAGGGTTTATTTGAAAATTTACTTGCTACAGTTGACTTACCTCCAAATTTCTTTTTCTTCCAAAAATCAGAATCCTGTTGATATTTGGACCACTATCCGCCAGCAGAAAAGGTTCATTTGTACCATCAGTGCACTCGAAAATCTGGTATTTCTCAGGTATTTCGAGTTCTTCTAAGCTGAGGGGATTCGGTGGAGCAGCATTTATTTCATTCCTTTTTCTGCGAATCGTCTTCTTCAAAGCTGCCTGGCTCGGCATTGTTACTTGGGCACTTCGTGATAATCCGCCTCCGCTACTGACACATTCGTTGATTATTTGGGAAGTAACCTCCATTGTTGTTGCGGCTCGTTTCTTTATCATTGTTACAACTTCGGCTGCTTCCACTTTCACGGCTGAACTTCCGTGCGAGTGTTGATTGATAGATTTTATCACTTCCCCGTCACGTGTGTGAATTCTGGCTTTGCACTCACCTTTGCGATCACACCTCCAAAATTTCTTTATACCACAAGAACTCATACGATCAAACACAAATGTGTTACCGTCAAACGTAAATTTGTCTTTGCCTCGAGAACTTAAAATTTGACTCTCCATAATAACTTAATAACTTCACTGTTGAAAGGATAAATTGACAATAATATATGGCACAAGAGCATATCCCTTTATAGGAAAAAATTCTTCAAAGACGGCGGGAGATAACCCCCGCCACATCCTACTGGACCCTGATGAAAGGGTTAACATAATTGCTTAAAATGTAATTGAAAAATAATACCAAATGAAATTTAAATAAAAATAATATATAGGCAGCGTTTTTCCCAAAAAATGGCACAAAAGGGAAAAAACGTAAATGTACAGAAAAATATATCTTTGCAAAAAGTAACAAATAAAATCGTTTAAAAATTTACTTTTATTTACGCGATTTTAATCAAGACAGAAATACAGTACAAAGAAATAGAAAAAGTACAAAAAATATACATACTAATAGAAATAGTACTTGTTTGACTAACGAGTAGTTCGTATTATGAAAAGATTCTGGATAGTAGATAGATGACATACAAAAGAAAATTGTACGATTTTTGACATTATTATTTAAAAACAAAATACTAGTAATTAAATTTGCTATTTAATTCAAAACGAAATATATTTGCACCAATGTGGCCTCGCGCCGAACTGTCCTCGCGCCGAAACGTCCCTGCGCCGAAATGGCCCTGCGCCGAAATGGCCGCGCCGAAATGTCCCATTCCGCCAATACCAACATCCAAATTATCGAACGCTTCCAATCAAAAGTGTTACGCGCTATGTGTGATGCTCCCTATTTTCTAAGAAATGTAGACATTTCGAGTGACCTAAAAGTGGACTCCGTGAAAGACACTATATAGTGAAGCAAAGTGTAAAATATATAAATAAATTGGAATTTCATCCTAACTATCACGCCGTAAATCTACTTGATAACAGCGCACAAGTCCAAAGACTGAGTAGAATTAAGCCTCTTGACCTGCCACATAGATTTGTACAGCTGTAAATGTTTAACTAGTAATTATTGTAACATAGTCGCTAAACGTATAATATTTGTAAGAAATTTCCGTGTTAGGATGGGTGGATCCTAACTCTCGTTTATCTGTTTTGCTTATTATATCTTTTATACAGATTGCAATTTTATTAGTTAATAAATTTAATTAAATAAAAAAAAAGAAATTAATAAAATGTACTGAATAATGATTAATATTAGTATTATTTTATTTCTGTCAATTCTATTTTTAATAATCGTTGTAAATGCAACCAAAATCCGATAACGCCAAATTTCAGCATCAGCAGCTATCACATAGACTAAACAAATTGTGAATAATCAACGATTTTTTAGAAGTTCATCTTAACCTTCTATAAACCGTATAAATTAGTTAACCTTCAAAGGCCTGACTGGGGTGCAAACGCACCCCACATGTCTTTTTCTTACTGTAAAATTAAAAATATAGTTATGATTTTACGGGAAATTTTATTTATTGTCTTTAAGACATTTTAGCTGTCTACATTAATTACATTATCAAATTTTTGGTAACAATGTTGTTACAAATTTTTTTCTAACTTGGGGTGTATTTGTACCCCAGTTAGTCTTGTATGTTGCGGAAAATTTTTTGTTGCAGCAAGCTTCTGCAGGTCTTTTCCTGTACATTCCTCCATAATCGTTCACTGCGCTAACGCCTGTTTCGCTTTGTAAGTTAAATCTTGTTTATTTTACTTTAGTATAAATATTAGCAGCCCAGCGGAAGTTGTCATTTCAATTTGTGCTGTATGCGAGTATGTGCATCAAATATTTTTGTGCCTAGAAAAATGAATCCGCGTATTTCTGCTAAGTTCACCGATGAAGAACTACAATGGTATCTGGAAAATGATGATGATGATGATCCAGAATTCGACTGCTGGATACAGGAAGCAGCAAACTATGGGGATGAAGATGTTGAAGATTTGTGTAGGAATGATAACGATTCTGAAGTAGATGATGATAACTCAGTCCATGATGAAAGTGAAGAAGGTTTATTACATTAATAGACCAACAAAGATGGTAATGTTTGTTCAAAATTCCCAATACGAGAGTCTCGAAGATTACTGTCGAATACTATAAAGTGTCGCCCTAGCCTGACACGTTACAGTGCAAATTTTACTGTTTTTGTTAATAAAACTGCATTTTTCTGGAAATATTTTCCACCCTTTCAGCTAAACACTTCTCCAATAAACAATATAAGCAAATATATTGCCGTTTTTTATTTTTTTAGTGCTGTTTCCGAGATTAAGGACGTAAGAAAATTATGTTAGGCCTTTGAAGGTTAATAGAAATAAATAAATAAATTGCATGAAGGCAGTTCCGCACCCAGCTGCCACTTTAACCCTGGTTAAGTTAGTTAGTGACATAGCGCATAACCCAGGGGGACCGACGGACCAAAGGTACTTTCCGAGGCACCGCAGTTCAAAATAATAATATAATATATTAAATTATGAATTTTATACTATTCTATTTTAAGTTCTATAAAATCCATACATTAAGGTCTCGTAAAACGATTTTCTATAAATTTATTTTACACATAAATATTCAAGATAGCCTATACTATGCAACTAACTGCTATTGAAAATCCTTCAATATATAATCTTTATTAACCAGTTTTCTCAATGGATCTTTGCTAAAGGAACTCATGTTATCTGTTTAATCAAAGCGAGTACTGAAATTCTCTACAAGTACATGATCTATTAATATACACCTAGATTACGTTACATCTTACAGTAAGCTGCTCTCAATTTATCTCATCCGAAGTGGAATTCACGATATTATTAATGAAGTCGTGTACAAATCTGTATCAGTGCGCTCTAAGCCAGTTGTTGATTATCTCGCTTCTTTAATTATATATAGACACACATATTCTAGTTACAGTTTTTTTTTTCATAAAGCACCAATCTATCTATAGATTAACTTCGCGTGTCTCCACTTTTCTGTTGAGCCAAGCCTCGTGGGTCCTTTACGCATTCATAATATACGGATCAAATTCGTATGTGTTTGTCGGTATTGCACTAGATCCGTTTTCGATGCTAATATGAAAATTATTTTCATTTTCAATTCCAGCAGCCGTTCATTATCAAACCCAACCAAATAGAAAAGACGGCAAGCAAGGTTTCTGCTTAACAAAAGCTGTGCTGGAGACGTTCCTACAACCCTTATTCGTGTAATTCTATTTCTATCTTCTGGAAGAGGTAGTTTCACGTCCACACACTTTCTTGAAATGTTTTTAGCAGTATGAACTGCTTTTTCATTACTGTTGTGATGATGGGGACTAATTGCAACTATTTACTCAAATCTTAATTTCTTTAGATTGCTTTAAAGTAAATGGCATATTATCTGCTATAACTACGTATATCTGGGATGACGTGTGCTGCAAATACTTTTTTAAACGCCCCTACTACATCGAATGCCGTTTTAGTTCGAAGTTTGATTCGATCCATTTCGAATAGTAATCGATTATAACTAACTAATTTTTCCCTCCATATTACAATATATCACTGTATAAGTAACACTTCAAATGAGTACCTTGGGGCTTCATATAGTAGCAATTTCTCTTTAATTATATTGGCTTATATTTTTCATATATTCTACAGCTCAGATTTCGATATCTTGATTGATACCTCAATGTGGTATTTGCTATTCTAAAATGAGCTTCATGTAGTAATCGTAGTATTTGTGATTTTAGTTCTTTTGAGTTTATTACTTTGCCTTCAATAAAAAAGAAATATTCATTTGCATGTATGTTACGCCTTAAATTCCAATATGGAAATAGTTCCTCTATTAAAAGTACAAGGGGTTATTGAAGAAGGGTATTAAGATGTATAATAAATGTAACAATAATACTAGCTAGAATTAATTAGTTACGAGTAATAACGTCGAAAACATTAACGCCAAATGTAAAATTCGCGAAGTAATAATACCGAATACAAAAATAGCGAATGGAAAAATGTCCAATGATAAAACTGTAGAGGTGTCCGGTGAAAATCTCGAAACAAAAATCGCGAATCAAAAATCTCGAAAGACAAAATACCGAAAACAAAAATCTCGAATGACAAAAATCTCGAATGATAAAAATTTCGAAACACAAAATTCCGAAAACAAAAATCTCGAATGACAAAAATCTCGAATTGTAAATATTCGTTTCCAATCATAGATATAGGTTTCAGAGAAAGAATTGTAGGGATTAAAGGGCTTGCATCTTCCACACTTTTACACGGCGTTAATTTTTGTCAATCGAGATTTTTGTCATTCGAGATTTTTGTTTTCGGGATTTTATATTTCGAGATTTTTGATTCGCAATTTTTGTTTCGGGATTTTCACCTAGAACCAACTATAGAATGTAATATGTAATAACGAAATGTCGCACTGAATTCCAACAGTATCGAATGTAAAAGTGTAACATCCAAAAATTCAGAATGCAGATAACGACGAATAGAAAATATTGAGTGAACAAAAAATAATACACGTCGTACATTATGAAAAATGACGAAAATATTAATGTAATAACGTCCCAAGCAACGCTCTCTGCTTTATTTGCTTAATAGCGTCTCCTTCTATTTCTTGTAGTAGTTCTTGGTTTGTTCCTATTCTGTATTCATTCTCCGAAATTGTTATTGTACCAAATGTAACTCTTAAAATTGTTCTTTCCATAATTCTTCAACTTTCCTCCTTGTTTTTTGCCATTGTCATCGCCTCTGCCTCATACATTGGTATTGGCCTTAATAGCGTTTTATAAATTCTTAATTTGGTTTTTTGAGAAAGAATTTTGTTCCTTAATAACTTATTATTAGCATGCAAAGCTTGTCTTTTATTTCTACTCCTCTGTCACAGTCACTGGAAATCACTACACCCAGGTACTTAGATTTATCAACCTCTTCATATTCTTGATTGTCTGTTTTTATTTTTCCTGGTCGTATCTCCTTCCCCACTCTAATTATTTTTGTTTTATTATTATTTAATTTAAGTCCAATCTTTTGTACTTTTTCTACTATTTCTTCAAACATTTTAGATAGTATGTCAGGTCTTTTCACGAGAAGCGCTATGTCGTTTGCATATGCTATTATTCGCGCTCCTCTTGTTTTTATCGTTTCTTTGATTATTTTTTTAATGATATGTTCTATTGCTATATTGAACAGTGTTGCTGATAGAGCATCGCTTTGCTTGACTTCTAAATTCCTCTGTTTCTCCTTTCTGAGTGCTTATGCTGACTCGTGCCACTTCAGTGTCATCTTTATAGGTTTCTTTAATTTAACTGGTATACCCAATTCTTTCATTGCTGGCTTGATTTTACTTTTGTCAACAGAGTCAAAAGCTTGTTCGAAGCTTATAAATAGCATTTCTGTTTCTACCTTATATTCTTGTGTCTTTTCCATTATTTGTTTCAATATACAGGGGGAATCTTAAATGGCGGAAAATTTTTTCATCACGCGATTCTGCATCAAAAACTGAGCAAAAAATTCTACAAGCGTTTTGCTCGAAAACGTTTAGTTTTTGAAGAATTCTTAATAAAGTTTTGTAAACTTAGCAATACTGTGTGGTCAATCGTACTGAGCTGTGTGGTAAGTCGCCTGCGATTCACATAGCAACGCACTTGATTTAATATAGAACCTAAGGAGACTGTATACAGGCATACTAGACCTCTTTTATGGTAATATTCAAATTTTAATGTGCTGCTTGCATGTTTGAATTAACAGTACATAATTAGTAAAGAAATATCAACTACGTTTTAAGTTTTTTATTTTGTAAATTTCAGTAATTGCTCAAAATGGCTACCCCCAACTCCTATGCATTTCATACACCTACGTATTAGGCTCCCTTCTAAATTTTGAAGCATATTGTTTTGTCGAATTATCATAACTGCTTCATTTATTCGTTGCTGTAGTTGCTCTCGAATATAAATTTCCACTACATAAAAAATGCTTTTAATGTTCCCCACAAAAAAAAAACAAGACAGCTTAAATCTGGGTTTCTTGGTGGCCAAGGTAATGGACTGCCACAACCAACCCATCGTTCTAGAAATTCATTAGTTAACCGTCGTGTTTGAATTTCCCAGTGTGCTGGTGCCCCGTCCACTTGAAAACACATATTTCTTCTTAAATGCTACATCAATTAATAGATCCCTAAAATCGGTATGTCCTATAAGCCTATTACTAATAGTACCACCCCACACATTAACGCTAAACCGAACTTGATGATTTGTTAGGTACAGTGCATGGGGTTTTTCATAGATCTATTGGTGCATGTTATGGATATTAAATGTTCTATTTCTGGAGAACGTAGCGTCATCAGTCCACAAGATATGTCCAATAAAACCAGGATCACTTTTTTGCTCACGAAGTAACCATCTGCAGAATCTGACTCTTTGCTGATAGTCTTTTGGTAATAATCCCTGTACTCGTTGATAATGATACGGGTGCAATAAACGATGAACTGTTCTTTGGTTAACATCAAACATTCTGGCAATGGACCGTGTACTTCGTTCTGGTTCATTTTCGACTACATTTAAGATATTTTCTTCAACCAGTGGTAACAATATTCGGTGAGGACGACCTCTGTCAACTACTGGAGTGGGTGCAGTTCTTCCAGTTTCTCGCATTCGTTGATCCAATCGTCGAATAACATTACTATTTGGATGCCTTCTATTTGGATACCATTCGGCATACAAATTAGCAGCAGCATTAAAATTGTTACGACATTCCCCTAAAATCAAATACATGTCTGCATGTCCACAAAACTGTACTCCATGACGCTAATTTGGGCAATCAAATACAAATATACTAAAATGAAACTAAACTGAAGGTAACACTAAGATAATGAATGCAAAAAGAATTAAACACGGCGTTTTGATCAGCAAATTGTGACATAAATGCCATTAAAAGTAAAATTAATTAAAATAAAAAGAAATACGTCAAAGCCTACGTTTGTTTTGAAATGTGAAATTTGTATTGCACGTTGTTATCTGATTCTTCGTCGTGTATTAATTCTTCTTGTTTTTAATTTGTATTCAGTAACTCTTTAAACTGCTGCATCCAAACCTCTTTATATTCATTTTCATTTTCTGCTACCTTGCCCTGTTTGTTTAATATTCCTATAGCCCGGGTTTATACACTTTGTTTTTCTCGTTAATCTTCGGGTAAAATTTTTTAGTATTTGTTTTCTAACTCTCTTTTTATATTTCACGTAGATTTTCTTTTATCCATTCTTTTATACTCCTTTTTATTATTTCATTGCTTTGTTTCCTATGTTCTTCGTATTCTATGTTCTTCTTTTAGTGGTTCTTATCCATTTTGGTCTTGCTTTCACTTTTTCTTCGTGCACTCTTTTACATGTTTCATTGTGCAATTTCTTCTTCTTCTTTTTTCTTTCATTTCCTATTAGTTTTTCCGCCGTTTTATTTATTGCTTCTTTAACTTTATTCCATTTTTCTTCTGTTGGTTCGTTATTTGTTTCATTTTTGAGATTTTTTCCCAACTCTTTTATGTATTGTTTCCTTAGTTTTTCTTCGTTTTAACTTATTATATTCCATTTATTTTTTATTACTTCTTCTTTCGCTACTTTCCCTTGCTTTTGTCTTATTACTGCAGTTACCATGAAGTGATCCGTGTCAGCGCATGCTCCTCTATGTATTCTTACATTATTTGTTGATAATTAACGTCTTTTTGTTACTAATACGTGGTCTATCTGAGATTGTGTTTTCATCTCCGAAGACGTCCACGTTACTTTATGTATTTTTTGGTGATTGTATTTGGTATTACTTATAACCAAGTTCAACAAATAGTAGGTATAAGAATGTAAACAAAGGTTCGCGTAAATTAATCTGAATTAATCGTAATAGGTTTGGTAGCTCCGTTGGTAAGACGCTTGCTCTCCGGGTAGAACATTGATTATGGCTTGGGTTCGACTGATCAGCATTATCAAGCTATAGCATAAAATTCTGTCGTTTTAATTCAACGTTAAACTGTATGTCTCCCATGTTTCTACCTTAGTGCTGAGGAGAAGCACGTGGCAGAAAAAGCCGGTATCCAACAGTGGAAGAGAAAAGCTGTTTGCGACAACGGCGATCCAAAAATAGTCAACAAGTATTTAAAAAAATACTTGCTACACTGAGCTTCAATATAAGGAAACTGCTCGAATTTAAAGAATAGCCTTAGTTAGAAATACCAAACTGTATGCGAGCTATTAAAGTAGTCGAATTGCAGTGTAAAAGCGTAGGACGTAGGCCACGTGTTCCAGTGATTTGCCTTTATTTTGTTTAGATTCAGCATGTTGTGAAGAAAAACGGATATATTGCGAGTTTATTTAATTTCCTAAATACGCCATAATCAACATGACAAACATTTTCCATCCCTGTTTGAAATTTGTCTGTGGCCACTAATTATTAAAATTGAAATTACTCTAAAATTGAAAAGTACACACAATCATTGCAAATTAAACAGACTGTGCAAACTTCCAGCGAAGAGTTTCCGCAAGAGAACCTCAAGATATTGCAATATTATACTCAACTTGCAGCAATTATGTAATCTAGAAATTTCCCCACAGCTGTTATCTTAGTTCTGAATTAGTACTTCTAAAATCAGAAAATCTTATTATCTCATTTCACACATGAGCCTTATAAATCAAAGTAATGGTGAAATTACTCATACAGCAAAGGAAAAAATAGAAGTTGAATGATTAGTTGGGGTTTCGCATTAATGGCAACGAAGGAGTCAGAAAAGCTTTTGGATTCAATTATTCTCCAAAAAGTGGGAAGACGGAGGTGATTAATGATACAAATTCGAATAGTCTAACCCTGCAGCGAAACAGAAATTCCTGTGCCCATAGTTTGGTGGGAAATCAATAGCAATTACGATTATAACCGAGATTGGCAAGAAAACCTAGAAAATTATGCAAACCTTCTGAAATAACACTGCAGTAATTTCCATTTTCAAAATTTCCCAGTTTTACCTTGAATCTATTCGACACATTTTAATAAAATCTCCAAGGAAACTAGTTTGAATAAATATATAGCTGCAGTAAAATTTACAGGCTTTCCTATTAACATTTTACTTTAAGAAAATGCTTTAAACTTGTACAAACTTTGCGTGAGCGTTAGGAAAAAACTTCAGTGTACTTTCGTAACCACAGGAGAACGTTTCTACAACATCAATAAGCGTTTAATATAACTTATTACATTTATATCAAGTAAACCGAATTTTAGTGTATGCTTTTGAAATATTGAGCATTTCCGTGAACCTTGACGTATATGGTTTGTTCTCGAGAAGATTAAAAAAAATTAATTTTTACTTAGTTAGAATAGATAAGAATTCGAATAAATTAAACAATGGAAAATATTCCGTTGTGGGGTTAAACTGATTATTTACTGTTTTTAAACAGGACATGCAGTATATTTTTTGTTTAACATTCCCCTCAATGTTTTGCAAAAACCAATAAACCACATTGCAAAAAAGTGTTGTATTTTAAAAAAGTTTTATTTTCTAAGCTTCTGAATTACAAATTTAGTTTTTTCGTTTTCTAGAATTGAAAAGGAAACATTTTTTTTGATTTTCTGTAACTATACAGGATGTTTCAGTTTATCGTTTACGTAAGTTTGTTCGAGAGATCTAGACAAAGAAAGTGTTCATATGAACGTAAAGTATTGAGTTGATACATGAAACTGTAAAAGTAATTTGGAAAAAGAAAGGAACGGTACTCTTAAGCCTCATGTAATTCTCAAAATGAATACTACAACGCCTAACAGAAATGTTTGGTAGTCAAAGGCTATACTATATAACTAATATATCCAATCACAGCAAAACGAATGAATATGTGTACAGTTCTGTCGGAGTACTAACCAGTTCCTAAATTAGCAAATTTCATTTTAAAACTACATCGTCAACGTCTACAGCCCTGTAATTTCCGTGCTACGCACCGGCTTTTCTCTACCGCGTGCTTCTCCTCATCGCTAAGGTAGAAACACAGCGGGCCTACAGTTCAATGTAGAATCCTAACGAGAACACTGCCAGAGAATGTTTTTGACATTGATTACGTCAGGTAGTGTAAAAAAATCTTTACTTAAATTTTTTTAAATGCTCGTTCGTACTTTTGGAAGTGTTTACATCGAATATTAAAGTTATATTATTTGAGGATTTCGCAGTTTCTCAACAATACAATTTACTTTCGGCTTAGACCGCGTCGTCATTTGGGAACTACACCCAGCATTATCAGGTAAGGATCGACCTGTAGCTTGTTTGCCTTTACAAGGATTTGCCCTAGAAGTTTGAGCAATATTTGCCGTGTGCTCAGATTATTTAAACCTTGGGGCGAACAAGGATGTGATCTTAATGTATTTTGTTTGCCAGGACAATAATACTTAATCGGCTTATGCCTGTTAGCTGTTTGTGAACCCATACAAACTAACGTTTCGCAAGACATTGCAGCTTGCATCTTCAGAGTGAATAGAACACACTCGGTGCACTGCAATATCTTGTGAAACGTTAGTTTGTATGGGTTCACAAACAGCTAACAGGCTGCGGGCGGAAGGTATATTCGTTGTCAACAGATACAACTGTGGAGCTACCAGAACAAGGCGAACGGTGGATTTTGAGAAAGAAGTTTTGGAGAGAGTGGCTGAAAATCCTTCTACTAGTTCAAGAGCCATAGCTCATGAAACGGGAATGAACCATGTTTCAGTATGGGAGGTTCTACATGAGCAGCAGCTACATCCGTACCATACGCAGAAGGTACAAGCCATGGTTCAAGCAGATTTTCCCACAAGGGTAGAATTTCGCCAGGAATTTCTGCGGCGGTGTAATGAGGATCCAGAATTCCAAGTAAACGTTCAGTTTAGTAACGAGGCATCTTTTACGAAAGAAAGAATATTCAACAGTAGAAACAGCCATATTTGGGACAATGAAAATCCCCATGCTGTGGTTCAAAAAGGATACCAGCAAAGATTTTCAGTGAACATTTGGGCCAGGATTGTTGGCGATAGACTCATTGGGCCATATCCGCTACCCCAAAGGTTAACTAGAGCAAACCTGCTCATTTTTCGGCGGAAGTGAAGTAATTTTTAAATAACACTTTTCCCAACAGATGGATAGGTCGAGGGGGGTATGTGGCGTGCCTTCCACGTTCTCCTGATTTGACCCCACTTGATTTCTTTTTATGGGGTCATGTTAAAACGTTAGTGTATACTACCCCAGTTGAAGCCGTAGAAGAACTTACGGCGCGTATTCTTGCTGCATGTGAAGAAGTTCAACAGACTCTTGGTATATTTGGAGCGGTGCACAGGAATTTACTTCGTACATGTGCTTCATGTGTAGAAGCTTGGGGGCGACATTTTGAACATTTACTATAATTTTGTTAATTTTTGAATTAGTTATTGTAAATTTTTCAAATAGTTGATTTTTCTTTTGCAAATTTGGTTTTTTCTATTGCTTAGTTTTGAAACATTTTGTTAATTAATTTATTATAAATTTATAATTTGAAAAGAAGTGGGGAAAAGGGCGTTATTTATCCTGTATTAATTTCGGTCGTTATGGAAACAAATAGTAGATAGTAAATTGAGTTGCCTACATTTAGGCGCTTCTTAAAGAATATTTGAGAAGCTCTATCCCTGAAAGGAAACACTTTTGCTCTTACATTTATTATCAAAAAGTGTTTGTTTTCATGTATACTTTAAGCCCTAGAAGTTTGTCCCTGCAATTTATTAACACCTTGTATATATATACATATATATAAAATACCTCCAAGTACGACCAGCCGCAATGACATTTCCGTCTTTTTCGTCACTATCATAGCCTTGTTGGTCAGATTTAACTGTCATTGTCCAAACTTTCGAACTAAATATTTCCTTCATGTTCCTCCAAATTTTTTTCGGTTTCGGATACATAGCTAAAGCCCTCTTCAAGCGGTACCTTTCTTTTATATTCGTTATATGAATCTTTCATCAAGGCTTCATGTAACTCTTTTTCAGACAAGGTGGTTCAAAACCCATCACTACGTTGTAATTTCACCTGATTACTGCAGTGAAACATTATAAATAGATGCAAAATAACATAAAGCACATGACTCAAACTAAATAAAATTATATCGCAGAACGCCAAAACCAGGCGCATAACCACTCAGCTTTAAATATTCATAGACAAAAAAATATTTTAAATATGATACGCGATTATCGTGTCTTATCAAAAGTTAGAGGAATTCTCAAGAAGAATTTAATAAAAATAAATTCCTGCATAAGATATTAAAGTTTTTGTTACTTTTGGGTCAGCTGTTATCCGGTTTCGAGGGTATGAAGTTTAAACCAATTTAAATAAAAATTAATTGCAGGAAATATCTTTCAGGCAAGAAGCCTTCAGAAAACAACTGGGTAATACATGCTATTTCAACAATATCCAAATGGTTTCAAAAATATTTTTACTTCTTTAATACAATAGCCATCTGAAAAAAGGTCTAAATAATTTTATTTTTATTAATCCAGCTTATTTCTGAGGGGTTTTAGGAATTTCTAAAAGCTTTAACTTTAATGTCTTATTATTTAAAATCTGGGATTTTTATAATTGAACAATATAAAATATTTTAAAAATTTAACGAATTTAAAAATCCCGAAATGGATACCTTTTTGCACTTAAATCTAATCTATTGATTATTTTTCGACCTTCCTGGTATACAAATTAGCATTCCTAATGAACATAAGCCTCGTTGTTAGATCACTATTTATTTTAGCATGGGTTTAATTTTTATCAGGATTTATAGTGCTAACCTTAAATAACTTCAGTTGGTACATGTTCCCCAAAATTCTCTGTTAAGTTTAATGTTTAATAGTCTAGAGTAGTGTAAGGGGCAGTATGGAAAGTTTTGTAAACAATTTTTAGCTGAATGCGATAGTTACCAATAGACGAACAGTGCTTCGAAAATTTACTGCTTTCTGACGTTGATGTATTAGCTTTTATCTAAACTTCAATTCATTGTTTAGCGGAAAATAAACGATAGCTTTCTTCCTAAAGTAAACCTTCAGGATGAAATTTCTTGTGGCGAAATTTTTGGCGAAACCGTGAAAATGTAATGTATTGTTTTTGCCTGAGTGGTTTGTGACGGACTCACTGAAAAAGGTTTTGCGGTTGAAACAAAAGGGTCTTAACTGCGACCCTAATTTTTCCGGAAGCTGCGGATTTTATTTACGGAAGTGGCTCGATTCGATTTTAATGTAGCAACAAAAGTGCGCTCGAGAAGGAGGAAAGAAGTTATCAACATAGCCAGACGTAAACCTTTCATTCCTTCGGCTGCGAATACCTAAAAGTTTTTTCACTTTCCTTTTAGACGATGAAGTTCATTCTTTTACTTATTGCTTTCTTTTGATCTGCAGGATTTGTTGACTATCATTTATTTCGAAGCATGAACGAACTTCCGCTTTCTTTCTTTCACAATATTTCATTGTGCTTTGCGTAGCGCTCCCTGTTTTTGTTCGACTTAATTGTCCTTTTGTTTAATACCTAAAAGGCGCTTCGGCAATTATTGTGATAAAGTGAACAAATCTGTCAGGATACACCGATGGCCCACCAACACTTTCTTTTAATTGCACGGGTAATGGAAGTATTAGGAAACCTCCGCAGTTAATTTAAATTTAAGTATTAATCTTTTAAATATTCTCTTTTTTAATTTTGGTCGTATTAATAGTGTATTTTCACTATGGACCAGCAATTACGAGCCGTAGTGGAAATAAAACCCTTATTAATTATAACTAGAATTACTAAAGTTATTATACTGTTCTCTTTTACGATGGAATATAAAAGTTTTCCAGAGCGGATGGTTTTCAACAAAGGCATAAATTACGTTTCCCAAATAAATTTGTAATTACCTTCACCTGTTTATTCAGACTCGTAAAACACAAGAAAATAATAAAACATTTAACAGCTATGTAACTATAGAGAACATCGCATGTCTGCTTGTCAACCCGCTTGCTGTTTGCTTCTCCATTATCCATGATATTTAACATTTGTTTGTTTTTACGTATAACTATAATTCAGCCAAAAAAGCATCGTTTAGCGAGAGCATCCTCGTTCTTAATCTGCAATTTCTAAATCGTGTTTAAATATTTGATAAGAGCTGATAAAGGGGTGCTTTATATTTCCGTTTCGCGTCACGATGTTCAAGCTACCACATGCTAATTTCTACTTTATGACGATTTCGTCTATACGGTCCTTTCGTATTTTGCATAATGTATTGCATGATATACGATGTTTGAGAAGGACAATTGGGTTTAATGACTCTTTGTAAGCGAATTTAATGAATTTTTCATCATGTGCAAACTTGGTTATAGTATAGGAAAAATTTACAAAACTAATCATTCTACTAAAACTGCAGATTCAGTGTGAATTAAAAGCTTTAAGTGTTTGAACTTGAACACTCAGTTTTTTCTAGTACATGCCCAATTATAAGTTTAAAATTCATGTCAATCCTCTAAACAATAAGTGGTAAGAATTCGAGTAAAAGAAAGGAACGATGAGACGTGGGTGTGTAACCCTAAGCGGAATATGAAAAATGCATTATCGTGCTCGACCCGTTTCTACCTTTTAATGTGAATTTTACCGGTGTTAGGTTTGATGTGTCTATAAAACCCAGCTTGGCGCAGAAGTTATTCAAGATTTAGCTACCTTTTCCTTTTGTTCGCACCAATAAACGTAATATTAAGGAATAATGTTGACATAACCGGTGTTTTACGGTGTTATTTTTATTTTGATTAATAGCCCAAACGGGACTACTTAATCATAAACTTAATGAGTTTAAGGTGTTGGTTTTTGGTAAATTTCCAGGTTTAACTAGTTAATCCTTTGACAAGCTGTGTGATTGGCAGGTTAACTAATTGTACTTTGTCAACTTGAGTGCTTTCGAAATTAATTTTGGGTTGTGTTGACAAGACAGCTGAAAATTTTATTAACAGGTTTTACTTTACTTGCTCGTTAATGGGCGGTAATGGATATTATATTACCTTTATTTAAATTCAAATCAATAAAGTGGATTCAACGTGTGCAAATATAATTAATACGATGTAATTAATACTCGTCTATCTACTTGGGAGTTTATTATTCATATTAATCCCATTTAGTTCATTCGGTATTATGCCTGATTCTTATTCCCTCATGAAATAAATTTAACACTTTTTGTTATAATGCAACGCCATGTATAATTTGTAGCATTTGGACCCTTCGTGATACACTAAATGGTATTTTATGCAGAAGAGAACGTTAATATTTATTTATTCAAACATAGAATTTTGAATTTCTATTACTAATTAATACTGTAATACTTCACTATATAAAATAATATACAAAACGTTGCAGAATACTTAAAATACTTTAGCAGTTGATGTAAATCGCACTATGACCGTAATCTGAAAGCCATATTGAATGATAGGGCGTAAACGGAATTGTAACACATAAACGACGGCATACCCTAACGTAACTCAGAAGAGGAGGGGGGGTTCATTTTGTAAAATACGCCGTGTTTAAATCTGATCAAATTCGGGATGAAGTCGTAATAAGTGAGGGCACTAATGGGAATATCACTAAATCCGCACTGCTCAAGCTCCAAGTTACTTTGAACGGCCAATCCGAAAGCTGTGCGTGATGGAACTTACCCTTTCACGCACTTGCTAGCCCTGTAAACAAATGGGCGCAAAAATCACTCTCAGCTGTCCTTACAAGAACCTTCACATTACGTTTAACAAAGATCAAAATAAAATAGAGTTGAGGGTAACAAGGCATTTGGATAAATTAAAGAAGCGGACAAAACACACGCAAAATGGTTAAATGAGTATAATTTGGTAACGAACAAAAATCAATATTATTAAAAAAACACAGTTTACAACTGACATTTTTAAGACTAAACAAGGTCACGCGGAGGTGAACCTAAAACAATTAAACCTAGGCCAATAATACCTAAAAAAGGGTACTGCAGAAAGGCTTTGTACACACAGTATTTTCTTATATGGCTAAAACTCTTCGAACCTCTATTATCCTACAGACACAATATAAACTATAGTTCTTACGACGAGCATTTTTCAGTTTCGGATTAGCGCTTTAGCACAAACTGAACGCATTTCTGTCTTTGTTAATTGCTTGCAGATTCATGTTTCCGACAAAGACGTATATTGTAGTGACATCTGCGAACGAAACAACACCAACACTGTAAGTGAGACGTATTCTGTCGGCTGACACGTTTAGTAGAAAGAAACAGAGATACTTGAACAATGTCGTGCTGATGCAGCCAACCGTCACTACTTAAATCTTGTTTCCAGCTGTATTTAAAATGTTTTAGAGGTTGATACGTCTTTGTCGGAAATATGAATCTGCAAGCAGCTACCAAAGACAGAAATGCGTTCAGTTTGTGCTGTGCAAATAAAGCGCTAATCCGAAACTGAAAAATGCTCGTCGTATAAGAACTATAGTTGCACAAGATTTCAAAATCAGTGGCGTGCGTCTCAGGCTGCCTCCCCTCGGTAGATTAAATGAACCAGCTGAAGCGTGGCTAACAAAGGGTTTGAAAATTTACTTTTCTCAATGGAAAATTGGCCCTTTAGGAGGGTCTAGAGCTTTAGCCAGTCCCTGGGTGTAGTGGTATAGTTTTTAGAGTTAGCTTCCCTCGAAACAATTTGATTTGGCAGATTTTTTAATTTTACGTTTTACGACGAAATTTCCCAAATCAGTACTTTAAGAAATATTTCGGAATTTTTGGGAAACCCAATATTCCCCTTTTTTGGACGTACCCTGGACGGTAACGCAGAAAGCGAAAATTATTACGTATTGGTAAATCACACTGATTCAGACGCTCGGGGGCAATTTTAAATCTGTGTAACACTCAGATCTAGAGCTAGTGCCTGACTCTCGTCTTCTCTCCGAACTTAACAATGTAAAGACTCGGGTTAAAGCTGCGTTTGCAGAAAGTTAAATCAACATCGCGCATACAAGATGCGTTCAATAAAAATGGCCGAACGTCACATGCGCTCGTGTGGGTCACCAATCACTTGTGTAGAAAAAGGCTACAGGGTATCGTTTGTTTCCATTCCAGGCTGAAAACTTATGAAGCCTTTAATAAACGAAACTGTATTATATTGATACAATTTACATTACAAATAATAAGATTCAAACTATGCATAATGATTGTTTTTTTGATTTTCTCCCTCTTCACTTAATTAGAACTGATTTTTATTTAGACTATTCAGTTATAATATATACAGTTACACAAGAATGATAATCAACCCAAATGTAGTTGTAATGTGTAGGTTTATAAGTTTTTAAAGATTGTCTTACCTGTAGTTTTAATTTTAATATACAGTTGAAATCAGTTATAGCAAACCTACAACGAACCACCGTATATAGCGAACCATTCCCATAAGTCCTGCCAAAGTGCTCATAAGATTTGTTATAAATATCCTTGTTTATAACGAACCTGTAAATAAGGAACTCCCGGACATAACAATATCGGCAAAATTGTTCCTGCGTTGGGCATTAGTTCTTAAATCCTTAAAATTCTTAAAAATATTTTTACAATATTTGTATATAATTGTTCTCAAGATGTTCATTTAGTTATTTTCCTTAGAAAAGTACATAAATTGTTGAAACTTTCCGATTTCGGCATTATTGAATTGTAAAACGACGAGAATGTTTGTAGGAAATTATCAAATGGGATACTTAAGTTTAATCTAAGAAACTGAAATTATTCGGACTTTCCAGATGGTTTCGCTATTTAACTTGTAGAAGGACGAGCATGCCTGGTTAGGTTTGCTAAAATTACTTACCATCAGGGAAAAAGTGTCTTCAGTTGCAGTTTTAATTGATGCTTCCTGGTGACCAGACCAAACTGGAAAATTAAAAAATAAATACATGCTAAATGGAATCTTCTTCTTCTTACATCGATTTACCGTACTTCGGATATAGCGAACTCGTTTTTCTCGTCATTCGCGGTTAGTTCTAACCGATTGCAACTGTATTGTGAATCAGACGATTGCCGTTTCAACATGTAAGTGGACATTATTTTCTATATTTCCTATCAATTTCTTTACTATTTAGTATAATTCTCTACAGCGTCTGGTAAATGTCTGTCATATAGTAACGGCACTATTCGCTGCGCCGAATTTGTCTTTTAAAATTTTAGTATTCGAGATTAGTAAATAAGTAATAACTAGTACCAGACCAGAATCGTGTAGAAATAAATAACAATTACAACTAAACAAGCATTCCACCACAAACTTTCTGTCTCATCTTGTTATGTTCGCTTGATTTTGCCGCTTCATCTGAATTAAAGTTTCATTTTAATTGCCGCTCATAAGCCGATTACTATCTTATTATTTCCGGAATACAATTTAGTGGAGCTTTTTTTTTGTTATCATGGCGAAATGCCGATTAATATATTGTCTACGCGCTTGACCTAGGAATTTCTTACCCTTGAAGGGAGCCCTTCGTGTTAAATTGTTCTAGAATTATTGCACCATACTTCGCAATATGAAATCTTCCAGCTGTTGGGTATTCGCGTTACGTCCTTTCTTCAGTCTGATTCAACATCTTCTTCGGCCCGGTTGCTGTGATGCAGCGCCGTAATCTACAACTGCAGGGGCGGCTTGGGTTTTCGATGTGTGTTCATCGTGTGATTATCGCTGTTTTCACCGTGGGGTTAACAGAACCATTGACAAGTGTCAGATTTAAAGAAACACGCTAGAATTTTAACCATTGAGAGCAATTAATTGCGAATTTGCTGATCGCCTTTGGCGAATTATTATTGAACCCCTTGCTGTGCCGCTGCTGCGATAAACGCATTGAAGTTTTGGCCCGTAACGTTAACTCCATTCGATCCAGTCTTCACGGGCGTGCCTGTGGATTTTTCCAGCTTTTTAAGAACACAAGAACACCCCAAATGGTGCCTGCCTCTCTCTCTCTCTCTACTCCCCTCAACAAAAAGTAAGGTAATAGGAATTGTTTTCGTGTTGTGAAAACTTCTTCTGAGATTTATTTTTAAGTTTCATGTGCTGAACCTTTTTCGTTAATGCGACCTTCAGTCGTCAGTTGTCCTTTCCTTTTGTTAACTGTAAAATGCAATTGTAAATTATAATTTTTGTGAACTAAGACGTCAATGGCTGCGTAGATCTGTTCTAGTAAAGTAAATATCGTAAGCCACTGGCGGTGAGCCTCGGTACGAACGTTTCAACAAAATCTTGTATTATACTATAAGTATTATCATTTTCAATGTAGTCTTTGTTCTTGTATTGTGTCACTTATTTCAAATAGTAGAAAAAAGGATCAGAATATTGCTAACCCAGACAATAGAGTTTTAATATCTTTATTGCTTTACGGCTTTGTACTCAGTCACGTCGCACAAAAGTAGTGTCACGTTGTCTACTGAATTTGCATTGCGTCTCCCTTTGAATTTTTTGTGCTCTTTCGTCAAATTGAAGCACAGCAGCATTACCCTTTAAACTTTGTAGTATCCCCTACGTGCATTGTCTGCAAGTGAAGTACAAATATTAACTGTGAGTTGCAGCAGTAATATGCAGAGTATTTATAAAGTGGTTGTCAACCTTGTATACAAAATATAATTGGCAATGTAAACGTTTATATTTAAATTACTTAATTTAAAGACCGACTTTGTCACAGAATGTAGCGAAATTGTATGCTGTAAGGTGTAAATGGTGATTTGCAATTAAACCTTGGAACAAAGTGTGTCTTATCTAATTGAGCAAATAACAATAGGGTAGTTGAGCTAGAAATTTAAGTGGGTTTAATCAGAAAAGGGGCGTAAGTGTTTAGAGGAGACAATGACAAATTTCGCAATCTGCGTGTTCTCAGTTACCCGGCGGCTTTGAGGTGTAAAGTTCGATGGTTTGTTATTCGTTTTCTTGTGTTTCGGTGTTTTGTCACGTTAATACGCAAAGTTCTATCTATCACCCCGAATGTGTTTTGTTGGAAAGTTACACTTCACATTTACATTGTACCTTTTCACAATGGTATTAGAGCGAACTAGAACAAATAGAATTAGCTTTGTTTGCGGCGGGTAAATGTGTCACAGACTTACATTCGTCCTATGATGTTATCGCCATTGTCGTCAGTGCAAGCAAGCCGAGGCTCTTGCACATTGTGCTTGTGGTTTGCAAGTAGTTGCGGTAAACCGACACGTAGGCGGCGTAAAGCGTAGCCACAGCGCGTTGCGATAATTTAGTACCCTCAAGACACATGGCTGCCTTGGTTTATCCATTCATCATCCCTGGCAGGAATTCCCTTTACTGCAATCCCAAACCCTCTGTTATAAAATAAATACATTTTGTAAACACCTGCAGCATTTAAACCGTTTTTGTTGCGCTCAATAGGTTTACTCGCTTGCATTTCCAGTATCGAGAAGTTGATTATAAAACTTGAGGCGCTATTTAATGATGTTACAGTTTAAATGCTTGTTTATCTTGCTATTTTTCACTCCCCGCCGTCGCACGGGTAACTTGAAACGTTTTACAGTTGTTTCCAGGACTTATTTCCTGACTGTGATAG
This sequence comes from Limonius californicus, assembly GCA_014611495.1. Lineage (NCBI taxonomy): Eukaryota > Metazoa > Arthropoda > Insecta > Coleoptera > Elateridae > Limonius > Limonius californicus. The sequence goes on from JABXWE010018664.1 coordinate 33,531, forward strand.
ATAAAATTTCCACTACAGCTAGCATTAAGATAGTGAACAAGTTTATTACCTATGGCAAGAGGGTTATAAAGTCATGAAGAACACGGGTAAATACAAAAGGTTTATCACTCGTGTCGCATCACAAAAACTAATTAACATTTCCATATCTCCTTGCAGGTTCCTTTCGGAACAACCATTACCTTTTGTCTTTATTGCCCATGTAAAAGTTTATATTTTCATTTTCTATTTAAAAAATAAACTATTACGTTTCATAAAAAGTAAAACCCTGAAGGAATTTTTAAATTCAATTTTCTTTTAAATATTCAGAAGCTTTACCAATAAACAGTCAGGCTTTAACTTTTCTTATGGTTTTAAGATTGGGTCACCTTTGTGCTCTATTATTGCAGCCGTAAAGTGCATTACGTAATTCAAGTTATAGCCTTAGGGTGTTCCTGATGACAATCCAGAATCGCGTAAAAGTTTCATTTTATGCTAGTGTAACTTAGTAGAAGTAATCCCTGTTCGCCTTTTTAACAAAACCAAACTTTATAGTCTTTGCTCATATCTTACAGATATACATTGTACAGTTCTGTTAAAAATTCCTTTACGGTTTTACATTTTTTTGTAAATTGAGGAATATTGAAATATAAACACAATATATTTTTCCGATTCCCAATCAATATCAAATAGGTACTTAATTACTATAATATAATAAGAAATACCGCAGCCAATTTGGTTCACGACATAAATGTAGCTATAAAAGTTTATTACAAATTAAATAATTCAAATTTAAAGTAACTTAATTATTCTTGGTATACAATTGTTCAGTGTTTCTAGTTCCTCCAAAACACGACAAAACCAATCATGAATCAGTTTCAATTAATTTTATTTTTCTGAGAGTTGTTAGATTGATATTTTATATACTTTCATAACTTATTTACCAAATTCAGGTCTGGGGTTTGCACTGGCCAGTTCATCCTGTCAATTTAATTAGTCGCCATCTCAGATATAAACAGGCTTCTCTCTGTGGAAAGAATTATTATTAAACAATAGTTTTCTTTTCGAAATCGGTCTTTCCCAGTAGGTAACGCCTTATTCTGTAATATTGTGAGATATATTGTGGCTTTCATCACCTCAACGACGATAATTAGTCTAGCAATTCTTAAACAGATATGCATCAGATGCCTAATAGTTGGAAGTACACATTTTGATGTAAATTCTTCCTAGGGAAAGGTATAATAAACCACTAAAAATGAATATGGATATTGCAGTGCAAGACACTTAAAGGCAACACCAATTGCATTTATAATAATAAATTACCAACACAACAAAATGTAGCGTCTTTTAAGTAATCAACATGAAAATTGCAACAAAGGTACGTTCAAAGAAGAAATTTAACAATATAATAATGAAAATCGTTATTGTCTCATTTCACTTATATTTATTAAATTCTAATTCGCGTGGCACCTCCTCTGGCAGTAATAACTGCTTTGCACCTTACTGGCATACTCTCAATGCAATTATCAACATGTTCTTGTGGAATTGGATGCCACAGTACCGGCAATACATCCCTCAGCGGTTGAACAGTAGTCCGCCTTGGATTATGATGATCCAGCTGTCTCTGGAAAAGGTCCCATGCATGCTCGATGGGGTTGAGGTCTGGATATTGGGAAGGAAGAGCAACATGACTTATTACCTCATCTTTAGGCATCCCTAAAACAACCCGAGCACGATGCAGCCTTGCGCTGTCGTCAAGAAAAACAAAATATTTCCGTCCAATAGCGTTGCTACGGTTCAGAACATGTTCCATAATGATTTCTTGGGCATAACGTTGGCCCGTGAGTGTACCATTAAAGATATGGAGGTTAGTACAAAATTGAGGAAAGTAAAAAAGTTTTAGGAGTCTTATATGCGGTATGGTGGGACAAACACATTTCTAAAAATACTAAAAAGCTGATCGGTTAAGTATGTGTTGAATCCGTTACATCATATGGTTGTGAAGTTTGGACGTTAAATTCTGAAACAAAAAGAAAAATAAACTCTGTGGAAATGGACTATTTAATACTTAGCGCTGGGGTATCGAGACTAGAAAGAATAACAGATCAGGAAATTATAAGACGTATGCAGTAAGAAGAGGATGATATAGTTACAAGAATTGAAATCAGAGCTCTGAAATGGTTCGGTCATGTACTACGTATGGATGATGGAAGGTGGCCAAAGAAACTATATCAGTGGGTACCCCCTGGTAGAAGAAAAAGAGGTCGCCCAAGAAGATCATGGAACGAGAACATGAGAAATAATATGAGGGATCGTGATTTGGAGGAGGACGATGCACATGATAGAAACAGATGGCGGTCAGGTGTAGGGATGCGGCCTTGAGCTGTAGAATCCTGAATATATATATATATATATATTGTGATGGATCTTATTTGGCTATTCTATCTAAAGTCATTTTAAAAAAGGATACTCGTGCATGATGTCTTGTCTTGGGAGTCAGTTTTCTTTTTGTAATATTAATTAGGGCAGGCCTTAATACAGTTGACTACTATTCTGGTTTGAGTAACTCTGCGAAACACATATTCGATGGTAAACCTACGAAAAGAAGAATTTTGGGTCAACATCATGTAATTAACCCTTCACAACACGCACCATATTTAGTAACACGAGCGCACGCACCGGTCTGAGAGACCAGTTTGTTTAAATAAATGACGTATGTGACTTTATTACCATCAGGGTGGAGAAAACTATTAAGCGGTTTATAATAGAGTACCACTCCAATGTACAACGCAAAAAAATTGACAACTAACTTTTATTTGAATATTTTATATTTGGTATCAATTCAATAACAGAAAACGTTAAAAGAGAGAAAATAAAAATAAATAATCATTTAAATGCAAAAAAAAAACTTAATAGTGGTAATGTGGTAAAGCTAATGTTATCAAGAGAACAAAAAATGTTAACAATAGTGCCTCTATAAACCCAAAAAAAATTCAAGAACTATCACTACTTATCACAAGGCGGCAGTCCTGGCAAGTTGGATGAATGTGTTCTAAACACATGTATTTCTTACAAACGCAACAGAAGTACCTTGTTTTTCTATTTTTCTTGTGGTCACCAAAATAGCATCTCCCTTTTTGCCCATCAATTCTAGGTTCTAGATCTGCTTCACCGTGTATTCCACGGTAACGCATTTGAAGACGCTGGATTTCCTTTTCGTAATTACCCATTCTAAAAAAATAATAATCTGCAATTGACAAATGATGAATGCTGCTTCAATAATATATAATAAATAAAGATATAAATAAATGAATAGTAATGCACGCAAATTGCTGATATAGTGGCTAATTCTTACCTTTTGTAGAAAAATTTCGGTTACGAAAAGAGCAACATGAGCACACGCACCGGTCTTACAGACCGTAATATTATACAAAAATTTAGCGCTTATTTACTTTAAGTAGCACTCTTGCACAACTGAAGAGGACCATGCCACCGAAAGGTACTGTGAGGTACAGCAGCACCACCCACAGGAGTAACGCAATATTAAAAAAATTTATAGTTGATGGTCCCTGAGACCGGGTGCGTGTTCTGGAGGGTTAAACCTAGTTAACATTACAGTGATTATACAAAATTTAAAAATAAAGGGCTTCTATAGCAAACACTTGAGTACTAAACCAGGTTGGACAATTTAGCATACTCTTGCCGTTTTGAGTTTTCTGCAAGCCTTTTCCGAGACTCTTCTTTGCAAGAGAATGCAACTCATCATCCGAAAGTCAAAAATTACTTGTTTAATTACATATTTCTTATGATTTTCACATCCTAATACATATCCTGCTAACAGTGGATTTCGTTTCAGATCTGTTTTAACAATATCTTGTATAATAATTTCAATATTGTTTTAATATTGTTAGCATCGTAGATGAAACTTTTAAAGAATTTCTTGACTTTACTTGAATGAAGTCGGCATAATTGTCATATCCAGTACCCAAGAGTGTACGAAAGCATTTAGGACAGAACATTTTTGTTTTATATCGCCGGGCAATATAACCAGAAACATATACAAATGCTTCTTCGTTG
>JABXWE010018665.1:0-27321 GCA_014611495.1 Limonius californicus
ACGCCGGAAACAATAATATATGCCATCAAAGAAAATATTATAAATAATTATTACCTCTCTGACAGCATTTAAATTAGAAGAGTACCATTATTATTTCGTTCGCGAGCGAAATAGGTTATCAAACTTGCTACAAGTTGTTTCGACTGCCTGAAAGGTTTCGGCATTTTGTAAAGGTGTACAAAAATACAATGTAGGTTAGTTCTAATTAGAACCCTTTTTATAGCAGTAAATGAAATTATTTACAAGGAGAAAACTACGAACAACCAACCTTCAATGACAGCTGCAATAATTTCTGACAGCAAAGTATAAACATGTTGGATTTAATACCAACGTAACGACACATAATAATAGCTCTGCTGTAAAATATAATACATTTGTATAATTTAATTTATTAATTATTCAAAAAAAAACCATGGACTTTGTGGTAACCTACTGTTGTCTACTAAATTTAAAACGTAAATATATGAAAAAAGTAAAAGAATACCCTGCAATGTCTAATTACATTCTGGAGTTTTTTTATTTTATGATACCGGCACTGCTGCTCGTTGATCATGTGATCTATGACGTGCATTGGCTCATTGGGTATCTCAACTATAGTTTGCTAATTTAGTCGACATCGTCAATTCAATAATAACGAAGTTAGCAATAGTGCAGACTTAATTTAAAACAGGGTGTATATTAGGCAAGCATTCAGCATCAGTTTTTACCATAAACAGAAATTCCGAGGAAAACACCCAAGAAAATTGTCTTGTGCGACAGATGCATAATCCAATGAAGATGATGAAACAAGTCAACTTCTATATACATTTATTGGACCAGATTTTGATCAGTATTTGGAAGTTGAAATCAACAAATTTTCGTCAGATGAGCACGATTATTTATTGACTGAGCTTGATCTGCTTCCCTGCAAAGAAGCAGTTAGCTACGAGGGATTAATATATGTGACAGGATATGTTGCTCACAGATTCAGAAGCAAATATAAAAATTTAAGAAAAGCGACGCAACAGCTCGATTTTAAAAATGATGTACCGGATTGGATCGAGTGTATTTCACGAGGGCAACCTATTTATCCCATTGAAGAGATGATGAAAGTGGCACTAACGGTGGAAAAAGAATTCCAAGAACTTCATGGAAATTCGTTGCCCAATGAGAGGTTCTTATTTGATACCTTGGCACACAGAACAATCGCCAAATTACCGCATTTCAACACACCTGTACCTGACGAAGTCATTAACTGCTTGGCACGTACAAGAACATTTATTAGATTGCACCAATTAAATAAACATATAAGTTTTAAAAATTGTCAACGAAAATTAAATCGTAAAATGCAGAAATACACTAATGTAAAAAAAACAATCTGTAAATTTTGTAATAAAATATGCAATCTATTTTTGGATTGAAAAACTGTTTTTACTTTTATTTTTTATTAGGTACCTACATCAGCAAAAAATAACCTTGTAAGTTAATATTGAATTTGAGACTAAATTATTTTATAGTATTCTCATGTAAAAATTACAATGATTACTATGCCATCACAATCGAAACTAAAAATAATTCAAATTGAAGTCAATTGGTCGACTTAAAGTGCTCAAAGGTAATAGCACATCATGTAGTTTTCTCGGATTCATTTCCAGTGACGAGAATAGTGCTAAGACGCGCACCACCTCACCATTATACTCACCCAAGGTCTTATAGAACATTTTATGCCGATTATTTACTTAATTTTAAAACAGAAAAGAAGGCAAACAATACGTTTATAAACCAGTTATGTCTATGAATTGCTTTATCTGATTTTTACGAAAATGTGTTTGATACAATTTAATAAAGGCACCCATCAAACAATTGCAAATCAATTTATGACGGACCATGATCTCTATTAAATCAATCTTATTGTATTGCTTTCAGCAATTCTTTTGTCTAGTACAAATATGTTTAACTTTGCATTAAATATGTTTGTAGCATAAATACTAAAAGTTATGTAGAATAAAGTGAACACATTGTAGTGTTCATTTCCTATGTGTTAATCCTAATATGTATGCATACAGATCTCTGAATATTTCTTCTTTGAGTGGAGGCAAAATCATTGACAAGCTGTACGTTTAATCTGCCTTTGGAAATTAAATCATCTTTAAACAACTGAGTGTAACACAACATAGGTTATCTAACAATGATTAATGATAAAACATGGTGGTGACAACTGTCATCATAGAACCTTTAATAAGACATTCCAGAATGCTGTCAAAGTTAAAGTAAAATCCAATATGGCCGGTCAAGGACATACAGGCACTTACAGGCAAAGATTTATATGGTATCTACTGTTTAGAGAATAGTTGTGCAAATATTTACTGCAAATTAAAAGTGATTGTCCCATCTTTTTACTGTGTAGTGGACTGTGACAGCTGCGAGCCCTCAAGTTGGTTAGTTTTTACAGAATACCAAAAATATTGCAATTTACTCATGTGGTAGAGGTAATTATGCTAAAACGCTTAACAACTCCATCAACAGGTATTCGGTAACTAGTTGATAAGAAACATCCTGATCATCAGAAATGCTTAACTTTCTAGTCCTTGTACAGGGTTCACTGATAAACAGAAAATGTTAACAATAAACCTGTTGTATTTTAAAGTTGGTTGAGTGTTTAGCATTATTCTGTACCACTTGTCATCTCTGATATTTATTTTGGGTAATCACAAACACGATCGAAGGCAATGTATGTGGGGAATCAAATTATTTAATTATGCATTGTAAGTCTAGCTAAGGCGAGACAAAACTGCTATCAGTACAAATATTCTTAACTATTTGAAATCTTTCCACAAACATAATTTACCGTTTTATAAATTTAAAGCGTCCATATAAAATATAAAACTTAAAGGCTTATACAAATCAACCAACTCAATTTTTTTTTTTTTGTTATAATTTTTAAATAATATAAATAATGTACCACTAATAGTGATACACTATAACTACTGCTATAATATTGTATACAGGGTGTTCATTTGAAAACTTCCCACCCCCAATATCTCGGTGCACAAGGCTTTCTGAAAAAACCGCCGAGACACGTCAACAGTATTAGCGAGGGGAACATATTTTTACATAATAGTGACATAACACGTTTCATCCCCCTACCCCCTAGAGCCTCCCTTAAATATTTTAAATGGCAAGGGGGGTTATGTGATACCTCATTTAAAAGGTCTTTGTATTGCCTACATTTTGGCGTTTTGTTTTTTAAAATCGGCCGATTCGTTTTTGAGATATTAAGGGAAAAGTGTTTGAGTTTATTAAAACAGAAAGGACCGTGTATACTTGTTGATAACATTTTTATTTAAATCATCAGTATTAAAAATACAAATAATTATTGGAAATGAAAAATTTTTTGGAATGTTATTATCTCTATAACTGCTCAAAATGCTGTCCATTGTTGGCTAAGCAACAATATAACCGTTGTTCAACGTGTTCCCTGACGTTTTGGAAAACATGTCTTGGAATTGAACGACATTCTTTAATTATTCGTTGATGGAGCTCGGCTATACTTTGCGGTTGAGGCGTATAAACAACCAACATTAAATGGGCTCACAGAAAAAAAAATCTAAGGGAGTTCAGTCGGGGGACCTATCTGGCCACTCTGTAGCTCTTCTTCGACGTATCCATTTACTGGGAAATGTATTCTGCAACCACTGCCGAGCCGGTAAAACATAATGAGGAGGGGACCGTCCTGCTGAAAGTATATTTGTTCCTCTTCAAGTAGTAAATTACCATCTGCATCACGTTGATTTTCAACTGCTTCAGTTATTAGTGGATTAATAGCATTCACATAACCCCTCTTGCCATTTAAAATTTTTAAGGGGGCGGCTCTGGGGGGTAGTGTAAAAATATGTCCCCCTCGCTAATACTGTTGACGTGTCTCGGCGATTTTTTCAGAAAGCCTTGTACACTGAGATATTGGGGTGGGAAGTTTTCAAATGAACACCCTGTGTATTAAATTCCAGTTTATTAATTAATCCTGTCCAGCAATGTACATCAATAAGTTTGTTGTTTGTAATATGACTATTCACCAACAAGAATAAAATGTACCTAAAAGAATAAATTTAAATAAATATTTAATATATATTAGATAATATAAAAATAAATTGCTAAAAATTTAAAAACAATAGTAGGTACTCATGATACCCTGGCTTTGTATGTCCTCCACCTGCCATTTTCATATAGCTGAATTGAAGTATTCTAGAATGCTCTAGTGACGAGTGTGTCCTAATGGAACATGGTCTATTTACAGTTTATATTAAGGATTGTGTTACAATGGAATATTGCCGAAATGCATTAGATTTTCGGTGATCAAATAAATTAACATAATTGTTGTTAAAATCCAATAGCTTTATAAATTTAAGTTGTTATTTTTCTCCAAATGTTTGGTCATTTGATACTTAAACAGTGTGGTGTTTCTGTAATCATTAGGACAGTAAAAAGTGTCACATTTCGTTCTGTTTGAAACAGATAATATTTTCACTATTTATATTTTTATTTTTATGTAACCAAGAGAAGTCTATGTTTATGAACATAGTGGGCAGCGAGTTAAAATAGCCTGTGATGCCTTTGATGTTGAAATTTCAAATTTTTTGGTATTATTAAGATAGCTTTTAGTTGTTAAAAATTGACTTCACCATACTTTATAATAAACCTGTCAATGTTGCATCCAAGACACCCTCATTTAATCATACTATTGAACCTCTTAAATTCCATCCGTGGATCACTGTTAATTCCATCCAGAGTTTTACTTTTGAGTACCTGTGTAGATGTTGTTTGTTTAAGTTCAGGGTGAGTTGATTTATTCCTTTGTTAGTTATAGAATAACATGTTTTACTTAAAGTAATTTACACCACTATTTTGGACTAGATTTCTATCTTACAGTTTAAGCTGAAGATACATTATCTGAATTGTTTTCAATGGAACACCTTGTATTTTTTAGATTATATTGATTGTATGGCATGTTCTTTTTGAAATACCACAACACAACTCTACTGACCTGACCTAAAGTCATTAATAAGTGAAATACTTGAAATATTTGAAACAACGCAGGTAACTATTGATCCTGATTTTCAAATGCAAATAATCTTCTGGTAATTATGTTAAACCTCCAGAGGAAATTAAATTAGGTAGATGTATGCTATGTGAAATCCAAAAGCAGCAGCTAATGAACGAATAATAGAAACAGCAAACAGATTTTATTAAAATTTCTTTAAGTTTTGTTTTAATTTATTTTACAAAGATGAGTAAGCAAGCAGTTCCTCGGCATGATTTTAAGTAGCCATTCATGTACTGCTATTTTAATTTTGGTTTGAATTGGCCAACATCAATGTTTGATTGGTAAACTATAAGTTTAACCGTAAATTTTGGATTTATATTACAATATACCTATAGGACAGTTTTAACAATTGTATATTGTCTTCACATGAATTGCATTATTATGACTGAAAAATAAATTATCATTGCGGTTTATTAAATAGTAAAACTTTGCTCAATTAAAAAGGTTTTTTAAAACATATTTATCATAAAAAAAAAGGTTGCCACAAATACTACAAATACATTTCACACATGATAGTTATCCATTTTTTGGTAAAATAATTTCCATATTCTTCATGCAAACATCATGACTATGTTATTTTGTTTAGTTTGGATATGGACTTGAACACAAACCCATCTTCTCATTTACTTTTGTAACTCTTTGCACTGCAACGAATAATTACGTACTACTTAAAAACTGAATTGACTTTTTGTTTTGTAAAAACGTATAAATGACATTTAGAAATATTCTGATTCTGAGATTAAAACGGTGCTAGCAAAATATGCAAGGTATTTCATGCAAAAAACATTTTAGGGTTTTTCCCTACTTTTGTCTGTGTATATGCAAGTGCTCTAGTTTAATTTATATCTACAAAATATTTCTTTTTAGGAATTATAAAATCTTTTATGTTGTTTTACCATCAATTTCTTTTAATTACAGTTTTATGTTATGGATAAGAGTAACATTAAGAGATTACCTGATTATGAAAACTGCTTAAATGTTTACACACATTTGAATTTTAAATTTAAAACGGTTTCTTCTTACACCTTAAAATTTAAATTACCTCATTCTGCTTGGACAAAATTTATGACAAAATACTGTCTTTACAAATCATTCTACCTTCTTTACTTCATTATCATTGTGTCTTTACATCTCATTACAGTTTTACTGAAGTAGTAATCATTTTTTTGCATTTAGGGCTTTCTGCCAGCTGCATAACCTCCACACCAATTCAACATCAAGCTTTGGAAAGTTAATAAGGAAAGTGTTCACGAAACTAGGACAGAAGAGATTAAGAGCAAAAGGAAATTCATCGTATTATTATATCGGACTTCAGCCCCGATTTAGTTTGGATCCGCCACGTTTACCAAACCTGTCTAAAAAGGTACGCAAGGTGATTTTACAGCTATTTATTACTTCTTAATGCTTATAGAAGGAATATATGTTTTTGTAATTTACAAGATTATATCTATTTTCGAAACCCAAGTTGTCGCACTTTATTACTTTTGAATTTGAGGATACAAAACTGAAGATCATGTACAGGTTGTCAAATGAGAAGTTTCACTTGAGATGTGCAGAACAAGAAGCAAGACAGCATTTGGAGCAAAGCACTTACTCTCGCTTCTCCACTTCGTCGAAGTACACTCATGTTAGTAAACGAACGGGCTCGCACCCATCTGCTAACACAAGTAACCCGTACTTTTTCTCAGAGTGTACCCTATCTGTAGTGGTCAACGTGTAGTAAGTAAATAAGCTCCGCTGCAGGTAACAGAAATATGCCACTGGGCAACTGCACTCAAGTGAAACTTTTCATACGACAACCTGTATGTATTTTGAAATTTTTAGTGGCATGGTTGAAAATCAATCAAAATTATCCATTAATATAGAGGGTGGGTCCACAGTGCTCTTTCATACTGAAATCAACAACCCCCCTTATGGGGGAGGCCCTTGCCCAACAATGGGATGTTGGGGGCTATTAAAAAAAATACAGATTGATGAAGAACTCTTTGTGGCAATTATAAAAGCAAAAATTATAAATTTTTTTAAATTTATTTTCTAATAATGTATATATTTATCGAAAAAATGTAAATCTTCTTTAAAAATATTTATGGGCGAAAAAATATGTAGAGCGAAAAATGTATCGAATAGGATAAATTATTTGCACAATTGGTGAAACCAATTTACAAGTCTCAGGATGTAATGAAAATGTTAGATAACGCATAATTAGATATTGTAAAAATGACCCAGTAGCTTGTAAAAGGGTCATTCCATACCAAGTCAACTTATGTTTGGACCTTCACATCACCGATTTTAATTAAATTAAGGGATAAGTGGTAGTATATGGAGATATGTAAAAGTACAAATTCTGGGGCTTGAAATATTAAGGGCTTTGAAGTTACGGGCTACCAAATTTGGACAATTTTTTCCTCAAAAACGTGCAGGTTTTAGTTTAAGTAAATGTAACTATTTTCCGATAATTATCTAAATGATGATATATACATTATTTTAAAGCATATTAAATACGCTTCCATTTGATATATATATAACTTGCCCAAGTTTTTTTTGATATATTCATACAAAACATACGCCTACTTTATCAGAAATGTCTTTGTGAATTGTCGAAAATCGATGTAATTAAATTTGATAAAGAAAATTTGAGTATAGGCAGACTATAATCCTTTATAACTGTGGAAAGTTTTATTGTGGGATCGCAATGGGAACATAGCGAAAAAAAATACTTTCTATCGGCAGCTCTACTAAAATTGCCAATCTTGCTTAAAACAAAAGAAAAACGCAGTTTGTAGTCATGGAAACATAATTAGACCTTAAAAATTGGCTTCTACAATTAATAATGTCTTGATTTCGCATAATTTTAGTTACCATAAAAAAGATCAACTTACAAATATTTATAATAACAACTGATAGAAACAGAGGCAACTATTCACGCATATTTACAACAATAATATAACGAAAAATAACTATTTATGAGATTGATTTATATAATAATTAAGATAACAAAAACTAGTATTTACGAACATTTAAAAATAGTCATTACCATGATGAAAAACTAGTTACGAATATTTATAATAACGATATTAACTAATCAGTTATTTATAAATATTTACAGCAATGGTTCACGTAAGTAGAAACAGGTATTCGGGAAAATTAACAATCGTAGTATAGCCAAAACAATTATTTGGAAATGGAACTAAATGCATACGACTATTTATCAAAAAGTATGTGTGACAATTCTACAAAATTATGTTACCTCAGTAAATGTGGAAGCTGTCCATCAATAGAAGATTTTAAAGCTTTTATGTTTAAAAAAATGGAAGAGTCGATTATTGAAAATATTACTTTCAAGCAGTGGATATCCGTGGATTGCTGTTCTCTTGAAACAATCACTAGACCACTGATGAATTTGTGGACTACTTCTGTGAGAAATTATCGGTTCTAAAACGACATTCTTTTAATGCTCGTGAACAGTCAAACTACTTTATGCATTTGAAAATCAGCATAAATGAAAACGAAGCAATTTTAATGTGTGATTTCGCTGAAAATTATTCTTTCGTACTGCAAGACGAAACTCAGTCATTTCATTGGAACAATTTGCAAGTTACTTTGCACACAATAGTTATGTATTTCAAAATCAAAGAAAAGTTAGAACATATAAGTTTTGTTTTTTCATCGGAATGTTTGAAACGTGACACTGTTGTATTTATTTCAAAAATATCAAAATTGTCTTATTCCAAATTTAAAACAAATTTATTACTTCTCGAACGGATCAGCAGTGCTATAGGTTTGCATTAAAATAAACCGTTTTCTACCTTAGAATGACAGCTGGAGACGAATTTAGCGTGCTGGCCACTTTAAATGTGATGAAAGTTTACAATCCAGTATAAGAACAAAAAAATTTTTCTAAATTTATGTCTGCATGAACAAGACTTTGGCTTACAAGCGTAATGGTATTTTTATGCCACAGCACATCGAAAAAATGTATGTGATGGTTTGGGTGGTTAAACGTTTGGCTGCAAAAGCAAGTTTACAAAGAGCATATGAAAACCAAATTACCACTCCAAGGATTTGTTCGAATGGTGCCAAAAAAAACATAAGTAGTGTTTTTATACCTACTAACACAATATGAAGAAGAAGAAATACTATTACAGAAATGATTTAATAGAACAGCACAGATAAAAGGTACGCAGAAGTACCTCTGCTTTATTTCACATTCCAGAACGCAAATAAAATCTAAATTATATACATTTTCAGAAGGCGAAATCGTTGTAAATGTTCTTAAATAATTGTTTTAATTCTTGTTAATTTTTGCGAATATCTGTTTCTATTTACGTAAATCATTGCTGTAAATAATTGATTAGTTAATATCGTTATTATAAATATTCGTAATTAGTTTTTCGTCATGGTATTAACGATTTTTAAGTTTTCGTAAATACCAGTTTTTGTTATCTTAATTATTATATAAATCAATCTCATAAATAGTTATTTTTCGTTATATTATTGTTGTAAATATGTGTGAATAGTTGCCTCTGTTTATATCAGTTGTTATTATAAATATTTGTAAGTTGATCTTTTTTATGGTAACTAAAATTATGCGAAATCAAGACATTATTAATTGTAGAAGCCAATTTTTAAAGTCTAATTATGTTTCCATGACAACAAACTGCGTTTTTCTTTTGTTTTAAGCAAGATTGGCAATTTTAGTAGAGCTGCCGATAGAAAGTATTTTTTTTCGCTATGTTCCCATTGCGATCCCACAATAAAACTTTCCACAGTTATAAAGGATTATAGTCTGCATATAAGCAAACTTTTTTATCAAATTTAATTATGTACATCGATTTTCGACAATTCGCAAAGACATTTCTGATAAAGTAGGCATATGGTTTGTAGGAATATATCAAAAAAACGTGGGCAAATTATATATCAAATGAAAACAGATTTCATATGCTTTAAAACAATGTATAATACATTACTTAAATAATTATGGGAAAATAGTTACATTTACTTAAACTAAAAGCTGCACGTTTTTGAGGAAAAAATGGTCCAAATTTGGTAGCCCGTAACTTCAAAGTCCTTAATATTTCAAGCCCCCGAAATTGTATTTTTACGTATCTCCATATACTAGCACTTACCCCTTAATTTAATTAAAATCGGTGATGTGAAGGTCCAAACATAAGTTGACTTGGTATGGAATGACCCAAAACACATAAATTAGCAAAATATGAATTAAGTGAGCATTATATCTGTCATAAATTTTGAAATGTCAATACTAATTCGCAATTTTTACGAAAAATATAAAATTTAAATAGTGGAAATCCGTTTTACTCGTCATGGATAAAGGTATAGTATTCAACTCACAGTAATCGCAGTACCTCACTTGGACGATTACAGCACTCGCCTGCGGCTCGTGCTGCTAACTACATCCGCGTGAGTTATTCCTACATTACCGCTCGTTGAATAATACATATACTATTTTAGCCAACAGTAATAAATGAATTTTAATTTGACAGTTGTTTAAATTGACATTTGTTTATAGTTCAATCTCAGATATGCAAAACATTTTCATAGCCCTCTTTAATTTGAAAACCTTATGATCACATGTCAATTTCTGTAGCTTGAAGTTAAATTTCTCAGAAATAATTGGGAGGGTTTTTACCCGGATGCTATGGTGATTTTTGACAGTTTTGCGGTCAATAACCATTTATACTTTCATTGTAGACATCGAACAGCGCGTATTTTCCATTCTTTCAATATGATGAAGGTTAAATATGTACATATCCCATTTTTAACCTATTTTTTTTAAATTGAAGATTGTATAATGTGCCTTAATTTCGAGGTCTTTTGGCACATATTTTTTATAGCTCAAATTATTTTTGATTTCCCCTCAACTTTGACTTTTGAGATTTGACTGATTTATCTTTACAGCAACAAATGTATTTAAATATGCATTCGAACAATTGAGTAAAGCAAAAATGATTGTATTTAAACGATCTTAACCTCATATTATTTTATTTCTTTATTTTTGCAGAATATAAAAATATACAGGATATTGGTTTTAAAAATACTAATTTGTCCAAAACTTTTTTTGGGGCATTCTCTGCAGTCAAACATACTTAAAATTCTCAAATTTATGGTTCTGTTGTTCCTTGTATATAAAGTATGATAGAATTACAAAAATGTATAAAGAAATTATTTTATTGTTTCATATTGTATTACAGAAACCGTTGCGTACTGAAAATGAGCCCATGGAGTCTGAAGATGAAACAGATTGTGCTTCCCCAAACAGTCAGTTTGACGAACAACCAATTGTATTAAACGATGTAAATAATAAGCGCAAAAGCAGGCAGCTGATTATGGAAACTGACTCGGAAAATGATTCATACAGAAGTAAACAACTGAACGGTCAAACTATCTTAGTACATGATCCTTTCGCGTTATTAAATGTGTCTGTGACTGATAAAGGTGTCCAGCCAGGGAAGGTAAACAAAATAACAAAAAGCTCTCCACTGCGCACATATGCTGGTCCGAAATATCAGTCAAGACCACGGAGTTCCCCATTAGTGATGAATAACAGTGTTCATAAAGTGAAGTTTAAGGAATACAGGCATCCGTCTGTGCAAAAAGTATTTAAAGAATTTAACACCATTGTGCTTCCTCCAGGAATTTTTAGATTAAATATTAGCCCGTCTGTTATATTAGACAATACCGAAATGAATAACTGGTATGCAGGACGTTTAAAAAATTTTACACACAAATTATCAAACTTAGTTATAAAGAAAGCAAACTGCAGCCAAACTTTTGACGTTTCATTTACCTGTTGTGATGATGTTTTTGAAGTGAGTGATAGCTATGCAAACCAGTTACGTAATTTCAAAGAGAAGTTCTCAAAGCTAATTATTAGAAAATCCAAGAATAGTACAAATAATGAGGTTGTTCGTATTTTATCCAATGATGTCCAGCGTTCAAAACTATTAAACGAAACATTCCCTATTATTAAACAACTAACTAACCAGAACACATCGAAGATTTCAACTGAATGTGGAAATGTTCATGAAAGAAACCATAATAAACACCCATCTGTTGAGAGATTGCATAAAAAATGTAGAGGCATCACACTTCCAAAGGACATTTTAAAATCTGACATAGACCCAGTTGTTATTTTGGATAGTGGGGAAGTCGTTGGGTGGTACATAAAACAGTTGGATTGTTTAAAACGGAAATTATCAAATGATCGAAATTATTTTGCAAAATCAATATCTAATTTAAAACTGCATGGGCCTTCAACTAGAAAAAGTACATCAGCTAGACAGAGTAGGGCAAAAATTATGAACTTCTGTGAAATTGATTCAAGTGATTACGACAGTGATAATATCAACACAAGAGAATATCTTCCTCCTGCTTTTGTAGAACAATATACTGACACAAATACAAGTAATGCTGCAGCTTTGATCTTGCCCGACGATATTAGTGAAAGTATTCCTGAAGTGAGTCCCAAATTTGAAACAGAAGCGGTAGATGAACTTGATTGCAATTATACTACAACTGAAAGTGTACAGCAACAATTGTGTTCAGCGCGAAAAAGGTTATGTGAAGAAGAGGCTATCGAAAATGATCTGAAGAGAAAGAAGTTTTATTGCAGTAAAATCACCATAAGTCCAAACTATAGAGCAAGTATATCCGAACAACCCTCTACCAGTAATGTAGAACAAGTACCATGCTTTGAAGAAAAATTTGTTGAAAGATATATTTCTCCCGTCAGTGAGGAAGGGGAAGTTTTTGCATGTCATTTGTGTAGTCTAGTGTTTGATCAGAGAAAGGAGTTGGTGATTCATAAACAAGCTCACCTTTTTTGCACAACTTGCTGTAGAGTACTACAACATGAAGAAGCAATGAGACAACACCTTATTAAACATTGTTCTTTAAATACTATACAAAGTAAGCCAATACTTAAACTGCGTCGTATCGATTGTGACCCCTCCATTGTAAGAAAATATCCTGAAACATTTCAAGAACTGGCTCACAATGTACAAACATTATATAACAAAGAGATTAGAGCAAGAACTCCCCATGCTACTCAAAAGACAAGTGTTAACCTTTGTGCTAAAGAAGCTCTATATTCTAGACCAAATATTCTTTTATCAGCCTCGGGTAAAAATCTCAGAAACGAAAATTTCGTAGAAGTGGATAAATCACAGAGTAATTCAAAACAGGTGTATAAGCGTACGTATTCAAGACTGCCACGGTGTACGGCTGTACGTATATTGAAAAAATCAGCTGTTAACGCAAGTTCCCCTATTCAAACTTCAACTGTTCCTACACCCTGTACTGCAGTATCTTCTGAACCTCAACAAAACACCGTTCAACAACCGATGCAGCAGGCACCCATGTTTGAGTTGAAAAATACTATAAGCAATAATCTCAATAAAATTCTTTTGTCGAATAATGTATCTCAACCGCAAGTACAGTCACCTAACATCCTCTATGGAACCTTGTATGTAAACGACGGAAGTGGACAGTCTTCACCTGCCATTTGCTTAAATTCTTCTTTTTATAATCCAACTGTTGGTACAAGTAATATTGATTGTGCTGTGAATGCAAATCCATCTTGTAGTAACCCAGACTTACGGCAAACCCCTACTTTCATGCAGATTGTGGAATCTCCTAACCCTTCTCTGATGCAATATGCAGCCCCTATTTCTCAAAATAATACTTTAGTAACCTTTGAGCATCAAGACCATAGTTATCACCAACAGCCAAAACTGTTCCACATTGGGAATAATATACCTACCACTAACAATATTGTACTGGTATCAAATAATGTGCCTGAATTGCAGCCTGCTACTGATAATACATCTACTAGCTTTGCAACGCCACTGTTCGATCAACCTGCTAAAACAAGTGAAACAGAAACTACAAATTTCTTGTTAAATAGTGCAGAATCAACCAGTAGCAGTAATCCGCCTATGCAAGGTCAGTTTAGGATACGAGTTAAATCTATACAGGAGCTTAGGTAACTTTCACATTTTATTAATTTTGTAGAAATCGAACTATATACAATATGGGGTTATTGTGAGTGGTGGTGTAATGTACCATACATTTTCTTAGATCACCTCTATCCTAATTTTAATTAGGAAACATTGTACGTCAAAGATAGCTTCTTGTAACATATAGAAATTTTAAGGTTAGATTAAATCTTTTTAAATTTCATCTAATAGTAATGAGTATACCGACGAATGTTTATTAGGTGATGTAGTATTACACTTAAATTAAACGTAAATCCTTTTTTTTTGTTGGTACATTTTCGTAGCTTAAGTAATAATCTAATTCATTTGCTACTTGCCAGTAGCTAAATCCATAAAATATAATTATCCAAATTGAACATATGTATGCAAAATGGAATCAACCCACACTGAGCAACTTTAGAGAAGATGAATGTAATGACGTAACCACAGTCAAATATATTTTTTGTTTGATGGCATGTAGATACAGACTACGACAAAAGTATGGTCACAACACCATTTATCAGTAATTAATCAAAATTATCGAAATTTTTCTCATGAAATTCATGCATGTATACATAATAAAAGTGAAATAAAGTGCATCAGTTGTTTGATATTAAAAATGGATGCAAAACTACTAATTTTATTCGATAGAAAAAACGACAAAAGTTTGCGAGTAGGGGAGAGGGGGGAACAGTGGCCACCTTTTTTTATAATCATCAATAAATTCTATAATAATCAGATTTATGCCGAACTGGTTTCAAAAATTAATGCATATAAGTAATATATTTTATTGAACAACATTATTTATCAAAAAAAGTTCAAGGTTTAAATAATTAATCTTTATGAAAAAAACAGTACCAAAGTGGCCACTGTAACCAACTTGTTGGGTACAGTGGCCACTGTAACCAACTTGTTGGGTACAGTGGCCATTTCAGGTTGGTACAGTGGCCATATTTGCTTTACATTATTTTATTGGGCAATATCGCATTTTACATGAAGAAAATAATAAAAAAATCTACCTAATACATTTTGTAGGCACGCACAGAAATAAACTTAGAATTGTAAGACATTTTTGACAAAACTACCTACATTAATAATAGGTAGGTATAATAAAAAAAAGTAAATTTTAACATATTTTGTATTCACTTAAATTAATAGAGAAATGAAACATATTTTGGGCCCTTGCCGTTCCCCCTAAGATGAGGCTTGGGCAAGTGCATTACTATGTCGTCATGCCGAATACTTGCACAGTCTAGAATCGGAGGGAAACAAAATTTATTCCCACATTTTCTGAGGAAACTCACATTGTATTCACTGTCAAGGGGATTAACTTCTAAAGCTCTCCCAACATAATGTTTGATGTCTCTTTTTGTTGCAAATTTCACAACGACAAAACTATCAATTTGAATATCGTTCAAATCATTATTTATATCATCATACATTTGTGTATGGTCTTCACGCCAATCGATATCGTCAGAATCTGTTAAACAGAGTGTTTCTACACTGGTTTCGCTATCAGAACGATCTTCATTTGGCGTTTGGCTGCAGCAAACGCGTTTCTTTACCTGCTTCTTTTTTTTTAAATTCTTTAATCTTTGAATTTTAAGAGCCTGCTCTTCAAGTCTTTTATATACGGGAGTGCTCGTTAGAATTTCCATTGGGTTCTTTTTACGTCCTTTCTTCTTATCTTTTTTATTAGCTTTTGGGAAAGGTTTTAGTGCTTGTGGAGAAATAAATTGTTTTGCAGGAGTAGTTTCACGTTGGATGAAAGAGAATTCCAAGCTTACAGCTTCTTGAAGGTGGCTCGGTCCTGCTTCTTGAGAATTTATTTCTACAGACATATTTCCTGTTCTAATGGCATGTCTGTTACTTCTGACGATAGAAAATCATCCTCACTGAATATAAAGCTATTGTAAGGAAAAATCCCTGTTGCTTTAAAGCTTGATATGCAGTTTCTTGGCGAAAATGCTAGCGGATAACATTCGCCTAGTATTTCTGCGATATCGTATATTGTAATCCGCTTTCCTGGATTATTTATAAGCCATGATTGGCAGGTGCTATTATAATATCTCTTTAAGGGACCGTACACACCTTTATCCATAGGCTGGAGTTTGTGGCTCGTATGGGGTGGAAGAGTCAATAAAATGATGTGGTTTTCACGTGACATCTTTATTACATCGAATGAAATGTGCGATTCATGGTTATCCATGATAAGAAGCACTGGTGATTCTAGTGTTGGTTTACTGTGACGAATGAAATGTTTAAGCCAATCTATAAATATGTCTCTATTTATCCAACCTGATGGATTTGCAGTTCCGGTGGTTCCAGGTGGTGCCCCTTTAACCATGCGATCTTTAAAGAACTTCCTTGGAAATATTAGCAATGAAGGAATTGTATTTCCTATGGCATTTATAGCGCCACACATTGTCACAAGTGTTCCTCTTTCATTGGAAGTTATTTGACCCACCTGCTTTTGGTCTTTCATGGCAATGACTTTGCCTGAATCTTGCACTGTAGTTAGAGCCGTCTCATCCATATTATAAATTTGATCAGGCATAAATTTATGTTTTTCATAAATCTGCTTTAGATTCCCGAAGAAACGCTCCACTACAGGTTTATTAAACCCCATTGCCCTAGTGATGTGGCCTCTGCTGATCTTATTGATAGATTTTTATTTCTTTTAAGAAAGCCTGTCATCCAATATTTTCGTGCAAGTTTATTTTCTTTCCACGTATGAGGAACTTTTTTATTATTGACCATAGCCAATTCAAATGCAAGTTTGCGTACATTCTTTGGAGTTAATCCATGATGTAATTTTGCCATTACGTGGAGATAATCACTAAGTATAAGTTCTTCCTCCGTTGAAAATACTTTATTGACTGTGTAATTGGGTTTTAAACTAGGGACTCCCTCTAAAGCAGGACTTCTCCAGTCAATATTAGCAGTATTTTGACATTTCTTAAAATATCTTCTTAATGTGGTCCTAGGAATGTTATGCATTATAGCTGCTGCTTTCATTGAAAGTCCTTGTTCACTCACTGGTTTTGCCAATTCCAGTTTTTTTTTGCTTTTGGCGTGGCATTGCGTGCGAAATTCTAAAAATAAAATATTTAGAGATTATATAGGAACAGTGGCCACCCCCTTTTTATATTGCATAGTAGTGGCCACTGTTCCTAAATGGAGCGGTGGCCACTGTTGCGTAAATATACATTTTTATAAAAATTCTAACCTATAATAAATACATGCCTTATTCTATGCTATCTTTTACTTAAAACATATATTAATATGTAAGGTTCACACAGCACAAGAATCGCTGTGAGTCAATAATTTTATTAACTCATTTATTACATGAGAAACTTACCGGATAAGTAAATTTGACACAATATTTGTACTTGCCGATCATAAAACGTGTTTACGTATTCCGACTTCGTGCCGATACTGATAACACACGTATCTATTAATTAAAGTTACGTACTGTAGATGTCACTATCTACAGTCCGTTATTTTAAAAGTTATTGAGAGGTGATCACTGTTTCTGCATGGCCCCTGTCCCCTACATCTGATTTATGTTAAAAAAAACTCTAGTTACAATATACAATTAAAATTTATTTATCAATCCTTAATGTTGGGGTTTCTGCTGGATTTGCACTTATTTTAATTAATGAATCACTTTAACCCATTAGTGCATAAAGTTACAAAAGTTAACAAACACTGCTTTTTTGTTGAAAAACGAATGTTGGGAGGAAATTGAAGAACTTTTCATAGAAAAATTTTTATTTATTTTTTTATTAAAAAAAAATACAAAGTGTTCGTTTTATCGAACGTTATGCATAGAGATCAACTTAGACAAATATAACAAAAATAAAAATTTATGGCATATGATATTTAAAAAAAACATTCTTTTGGATGTAGAGCTCTTTGGCACTTCACGCAGATAAATTTTGCATTTTTTCCACAATAAGCACATGGTTTTTCTTTTTCGATATATTCTGGCAAATGGTTTATTTTATCAAACCTAATGTCACAAAGAGGTGCTGGTGTAATTTTTCCTTTATTTGATTTTTGTCCGTGACTTCTTAAAAGACTCAAACCCAAATATCTTCTAAATTTCATAGACCAGATGACACTTCATGAGAAAGGGTGAATTTTCCGGAACAGCAGCCAAACATTGACGACTGATACATCAAATAAATAAAAAATATAGGCCACCACCATTTTCGCTGCCTTAATTCAAAATTTGAGGCTGCAGTGACAACTTTATTGTCCTTCCATTGAAATACGATTACTTTCTCACTGCTCGAGAATGTATATACGCCTCGTTTTTTATTTGACAGATTTTTTTGTTGATTTCTGAGTGGACAATCTTCTAATCTATTATCTCTCACTGTACCCGTTGCACAGTATCCTAAAGAAGACAGATGGTTCAGAAGTTTGATGGAAATGAAGTAGTTATCCATGAAAATTTTATAGCCATATTTAGGTGGTATTTCAGCTGACCTTATCAAATCTAATACAACAGTCCCTCCGAAACCGAAAACTTCTGGTTCATTTTGTGCATTTTTCTTTTTTCCCGTATATATAACAAAACTGACCATATATTTCTATTATTTGTGCACAATGCCCAATTTTTAAAGCCAAATCGGATAGGTTTGCCTTTGATAAACTGCTTGGCAAAATGTTTTCCATAATATGGTATCGTGCTTTCATCGATATTTACGTATTCATCTAAGCCACCATATTTTTTGAAGTTTTCATTGAGTTTGAATTAGTGGCTGTAACTTATATAACTTATTCTCAATTTCAATTTTACTGTTGTCATTTAGATGTAAATGTCTCAAAATAAGCTCAAACCTGTTGAGTCGCATGCTCTCAGTTAATATTTTTGGAACATCATTTTCGTTTGACCAGTACTTAGGCGTATTTGGATATTTACCATATCCTGAAAGTAACGTGCCTCCGAATATCACAAGTAGCTCACTTCTGGACATTCTCAAGTCCACATTTTTCTGCTGGGCACAAAGATTGGTTTGCTCTTGTATGTTGGACAGCACTTCCTCATCAAAAAAATAGGTTAAAAAATCCAAGGGCGTAGTTTTGCCATATATTTCTTGTGGTGGATTTTTTTTACTACAATCTTGTTGGATGTTGAAACTGCGTGCCTGATTAGTCCAAGATTGTGTTGTTCTCGTTGAAGAAGAAGGCGTGTTATTATTTGATAAATTCTTTACTGCAGCATTTGGAAATAACGTTGCTATAGGTATATTACCATCCGAATCATAATCTTCGTCGTGGGACTTTTTATGATTAGAGGTGCTAGCTGGAAAAAACTCACTTTCCACCCACAGCATAGCTGGACCTAGGTGGGAAATATATCCATCGTGTTCGTCATCAGACAGATCGCTATCAATATCGGTGTCTTCGCCGTCTTTAGGTGGTGTAACATATATATCACCACTCTTTGTGTCACTGTTTTCCAAGATGTCAATCAGTTCGGCAAGTGACAATCTGTAACAAAACAAACGTACGATAAGTACCCATGGTGCATAACGTTCGATAAACCGAACACGGAATGTAAATACTAATTTCAAGGAAAATAAAGAAAAACAGGAGTTTTCTGTAACAGCTGTTGATAGTAAGCTAGGTTGTGTATACCAAAATTCAGTTTTTCTCATACATTTGTTATAAATACACTCCTGGACAAAATTAACGCATTACTTATAGTAAGTGATAAAATTCAACAAAAAACCTTTATTATTGAAACTATAACGCATGAATTGTAACAAAAAACACTTTAACTAACTTTTAACAACAGTTTCAACGTGATTCAATGCTAATTTAACAAAAATGTTGCAGTAACATCTAAACTTGAAGGCACAGTAAAAATTTAAAAATTATAAAAAGATCTTCTAAAATTAAATTGAACTGTAAAATTATATCATTAATATCGGGTATTGCCTCCCCTTATAACTGCTTCCATTCGTCTAGGCATACTACTAATTAAGTTGCAGATAGTGGCTTGAGGAATATTCTCCCATTCAGCCACCACAGCTTCTTCAAGTTCCCTAAGAGTTGTAGGAGCAGGTATGTGCCGTCTAACTGACCGTTTAAGTGCATCCCACAGATGCTCTATGGGATTCAAGTCCGGGGTTTTAGGTGGCCACTCCATAACCTGAATATTCAATCCACGAGAAGGTAATCCATTACTTCTACAGCAACGTGTGGTCGAGCGTTATCTTGCATAAACAGGAAGTTGTCGCCGATAAATGGAGCAAACGGCATAACATGTTCTTCTACAATATTCTCGATATAATAATTTGCATTCACTGATCTCCTGTGAATAGGTACCAACTCCGTGGAAGCGTCAAAACAAATTGCCCCACAACATTACTGACCCACTACCAAATGGAACTCTTAGAGAGATATTGCAGTCAGCAAACCTCTCTTGTGGTCTTCTCCAAACACGCTCACGTCCGTCTGGTGACTTCAGACTGACTCGTGTTTCATCCGAAAACAAAACTTGTTTCCACTCGTCAATAGTCCAGTTTGCATGAGCTCTAGCAAAACGCAATCTAGCAACTCTATGTTCCCTGGTGAGCAGTGGTGCAATTGCTGGTGTTCTACTCTTTAATCCTGCTTCATTAAGCCTTCTCCTGACTGTTTTTGCAGAAATCTCTATATTTCGAACTTCTGCTAGAGCTCTGCTTAACTCGGAACCGGTCGATCGTCTCATCCTTAAGGCAAGTTGTCTAAGAAATCGATCATCTCTTTCACCTGTAGATCTTTTACGACCTTGCCCTCTTGCTCTAGAGAAAGTCCCAAGTTCGTTAAAACGTTTAACAGTCCGACTTATTGTTGACTGTTTAACGCCTAACAAATTACCCACATAACGCTGGCTACGACCATCGTTAACCAGAGCTATTGCTTGCGCTGCTTCATGTTCACTTAAATTGCGTTGACGATTCATATGTTCAACTCTAGTTATACTGGACAGTGTATTTTATTACTTTAAACACATGAAAATCAAACTAATGATAAACAAAATTAAACTGACCAATTTTTGTTTAACAGCTTTTTACGAAATCAACACCACATAAACTTATTTGCAAACTTATTACCTTAAAAACGTCAAATGATTGCAATTGTTTTTTCAATAATAACAGATGAGATCCTGAGGTACCTAGATACTATATTTCACAAATTAAAACTGTGAAAATTACTAGTAATAGTAAAAGTAAAAAGTGATGCGTTAATTTTGTCCAGAAGTTTATAATAGATATTCTATAAAAACTTACCCCTTGCGCCGTTTTGTGTACAAATTGGGATCCATCACTTTATAAAAAACAAAATTAACACTTTCATTTTGTTTGGCACCAGTAGGAATGAATCAGCAATTCAGTTTGGTATGTAAATAACTTATTTACATGACAGATGATTGACAATTTGTGCAGGGATCTATTTTACCGGCATACATAGGTACGTTCGATAAAACGAACATCATGCACTAATGAGTTAAAACCTTGTAACTATTTTATTTAAGCTGAATACAAATTATGCGGCTTGCTCACAGATTATTACTACATCTTAAGACGGCGCTCTTGTAACTGCCCTCTTGTTAGTTGGCTGAGGGGGTGCTACCTTTTACCCTACAGGAAGCGCCCAAATTTTGCACAGCGCCAAATATAAACTTATAATCTAAATATGCCCCCCGCCTTGAAAGGATCAACTTTCAAAGGGAAACACAATAACAAAGAAACTATAAGAAACCCTCAATATATAACATGAAGTACGAGCGATACAAATACAAATACATGATTACATAACTTATGCACTACATGACCTAAATGTTGGCACATTAGTTCTCTGTTTCTATTGGCAGAACACATACTTTGGAAACGGCGCGTTTTAGCTGTCCACTTGCAGTTTTTATAGTTCCTACCCGCACAACACCATCATCACCTGGATGCAAATGCACAATTCTTCCTAGCATCCATTTCATCGGTGGCAAATTACCCTTTTTTATAATTACTAACGCGCCTGCACTGATATTGGAGCTGTTGTCCTTCCACTTGGTGCGTTGCTGAAGCTGCGAAATGTACTCCTTAGTCTACCTACTCCAGAAATTTTGGGATATTTGTCGCAACCGTTGATAGATTGACAGCCTGTTTTGTTGAATCATCTTGATGTCCGGGTCTGGGATTGCTGTTAAAGATTTTCCCACCAAGAAATGAGCCGGGGTAAGAGGAGTGGATCAGAGGTGAGGGGGGAAAGAGGCCGCGGATTGAGTACTGCTTCTATCTGTACAAGCACCGTTGCCAATTCCTCATATGTAAAGGAAGCGTTGCCGACAATACGTTTTAGATGATGTTTTGTGGATTTTATCCCGGCTTCCCAGAGCCCGCCAAAATGCGGCGAATGAGCTGGGATAAATTGCCAATTTATTCCTTCATTTGCATATGATTTGGTTAAATCGTTTTGATTTTCCCGTAAAAACTCCGCTAACGTTTTCAGTTCTGATTTGCTCCAACGAAATTTGTTCCATTACCAGAATGTGTCCAGGTTCCACGCCTGGAAACAAACCGTCTCAATGCTAATATAGAAGCATCCTTGGTAAGATTCGTTACCAACTCCAAATGCACCGCTTTTGTCGAAAAACAAACAAACAAACAAACAAACGGATAACATTTGGACATCTTACAACCACGACCTTCACGATCCTTGATTATAAGAGGACCCCCATAATCTACACCTGCAGTGCTAAACGGATATGCTGCAGTAACGCAGTTACCCATGATCGGATTGAATGTTCTAGGGTTTGCTTTAAAGCATGGTATGCATTGTTGTTCGCTGCATTTCGTCCTGAAGTCGGCCAAAATTTTTCGCGAATTGATGCCAATAACAACTGCGGACCTGCGTGCATTAACCTGACGTGCTCCGCTTTAAAAATCAGCTTCATTAGATGACTTCGGCCTTCTAATATTACGGGATGTATTTTGTGGTCGTCAAATTTGGAATTTTCTAGGCGCCCCCCTACTCTAAGAACTCAATTCTCCAGATATGGATTCAAACATAACAGCTTACTTTTGCCATTGACAGCTTTGTTTTGCTGTAAATTAAAAATTTCTTTCGGAAATGATTCTAATTCCGCGATTTTTATCAAACATGTAAGCGCTTGCTGAGCTTCACTCGCATTGATTTCTCTTGATTTTCGTTGCTCTAGAACACTTAAGACAATTGTTTTTAAATTGTAGGCGGTATGCAATAATACGTTGTAATTTATTTAAATCAGAATATCCGGCTCGAAGGACCATGTTGGGGTTTCTGCTAGATTTTCACTTATTTTAATTAATGAATCACTTTAAAACCTTTAACTATTTTATTTAAGCTGAATACAAATAATGTGACGTGGCCACAGATTATTACTACATATTAAGACGGCGCTTTTATAACTTCCCTCTTGTTAGTTGGCTGAAGGGGTGCTACCTTTTACCCTACAGGAAGCGCCCACATTTTGCACAGCGCCAAATATGAGCTTATAATCTAAAGACTTAGTGTATCCCCCGTTATTCTTAATTAATGAAAATATTCCATTATTGAAAGTATTATACAAATTTTCAGTGTAGCCTTGGGGGATGCCAGCAATGAATAATTGCTTGCTGAAGCTCATTTTTGTTGTAAAACGTGGCGCCATTTGATACACTTTTCTCGCTAAATACCCCCATAAATTTTCAATTATATTGACATCTGGAGATGTAGCTAACCATTGCAAAACCTTATCTTTATGATTCCAAAACCGTTGCTTCATTTACCGGAAAATGTGGATGGGTACATTATCTTACTGAAAAATGTAATCCGCACCCCCCAGTAAACTCGGCGTGCCTGCAGCTCCCTTTCCAACAGTTCCTGATGTATATGTACGTATATAGCACTACCGGCCTTCAAGGCCCTTGGCTTCATCCAGAATTTTCATTCACTGTGTTTCTCATTTTTACTTTCCAGTTTCTACACTCGGGTTTTCTAGGTCCGCTTCTATGCACTCAATCCTTTTCCGCGTTGGTCATCCTCTACCCCTTGTTCCCCACGACTCTTCCAGCAGGATGTTTCTCGTTATTCGTTCGTTCTCCAGACGGTACACGAGCCCCAGCCATCCTAGCCTCTGAATTTTTATACTTGTCACAATATCCGGTTGGCCGTAAGCTTCTTTTATTTCTGCATTTGTTCTTCTTGTCGAGACATCTCCTTCCTTTATTCTTCCCAAATTCTTCCCAAATTTTTCCTCTCCCTCCTCCTTAGATTCTCTTGACCGTTCTTGATACACCTAAGAACTTACCATTCTTGGAAGGATGCAAATGTTGCGATTGTCGTGGTAACCTATTGAAGCCCAAATCATCACCAAACCTCCACCCATTTGTTTACAAGAAAATATACATTCTACTTTTGGTAAATCGTGGTAATAATATGCAAATTCATCTGTTTCACTCTAAGGTAGTTTTTTCAACATTGTGCGCCTTTTAATTGTTGGTGTTCGTTTCAGCAAACGCTGCTCATGTCTTACATTTGTTTGTACTCCTGCTGCAGCTGCGATTTCACGAGTAGTGATAGAAGAATTTGACGTTATTTGCATGATTCAGCCTTCCCATCTGGCTGTTGGAGTTCGAGGACGGCCAGATTTTTTCGTTTATCCGTGATTTTATGTATTTTTCAAATTGCGGATACTGCGTCCGATTTCAGAATTGCTTAAATGTTCTTTTTGAGGAAACAATACGTCCTTTTTCGTGGTTTTTTAACACTTTACTAATTGGCATTTTCAGTTTTTATAAATTATAATGTATCTTAAAACCAACTTCACACTTTCTCTTGGGCTGTTTATTCTTCAACTAAAGAATATTATTAAAATGGAAAACACCCATGCGACCATACTTTTGAGGTACATGAAAACGTGGGTTTTTAAGAAGTTTGTATTGCGAATTGCAAATATGGTAGTGTCCACCTGTAATAAATCCTCATATAATAGTATATTATTCAACGAGCCGTAAAGTAGGCAATAACTTAAGCGGATGTAGTTTGCAGCACGAGCCGCAGGCGAGTGCTGTAATCATCCAAGTGAGTTACTGCGATTACTTCAAGCTGAATACTATACTTTTTCCACGACTAGTAAATTAGATTTTCACTGCTTAAATTTTATAATTTTCATAAAAATTGTGAATTAGTATTGCGACATTTCAAAATTTATGACAGATATCATTTTGACAAGTATTATTTATTTTCATTGTTACTCAATTGATTGTCCAATGTTTTAATTGCACGTTTGTAATTGATTTTCAAGTGGGGAATAATGAAAATTCTATTTTGTGATTGATTACACATTGAGAAATGAGTTATAACTCACGCCAAATAGTTTTAGGTACCATTACTTGCACAAAAGTAGTTGAATGTGTATGTATGACGCAATAGGAATGGATAAATTATTTTATACTAATCACCTACAGTACACAGAAATGGAAAAAAAAGATGCATTTAATTTCGAAAAGGCTTTGGAAAATGATTTAAACTGTCATTTGTTTTTATTGCAGTGGAATTTATTAAAATGAGGGTTAAAAGAGTGAGGGAGTGGATACTTGTCCCTTTGTAAGCTTAGGTGGCCTAATTCGACTGTAGGAAAGCTAGTTGCTTCCTTTTTGCATTGTAGTTTATGTTGAATATAAAAAAAATGTTTGACGTCAATATGTATTTCATTAAAAAAGTAGTTTTTTTTAAGGATGGGTGATAAACTTCCCACCTCTGCAGATGTTCTAGATTGTTACTAACAAACAAGCTCATTTAACAACTCCTATAAATGTACACAAAAGAATTATCCCCTGAAAAACAATATAAGATTTATTTTAACTGTTTCATAAAATTATTAAAACAACCAATCCTGTCCTTTCGGCAAAACTTTATTTAGATTTATAAACTTCATTTTATTCTTTTCCCTAATAATTTTGCTAATATAGCTAACTTTGGCTGAATCCTTCCTATACAATATGAAGGACATGTTCAACTCTCATCAGTTGCAACAAAACATTCTACAATTTTGTGGATAGATTCCATTTTGTATAACTACATCCAATTATAAATAAATATATATTGCTATAATCTTTAGTGACACTAAGAAAATGTAAGTTGGATTACATTTGAAATTGTTAAGCATCATTATTATACATAATTAACCCCATACTCGAAAACTAAAAATTTCAATCTTTTTTTGTGTATATTTTGTAATATTCTTAGAATTATTTTTATTTGATTATGGTTTTGATTGATTATAATGATTATATTTTGCAAACAGTTGTTCTCTTCATTTTAACATCATATTGAGAACTGGTCATATTGGTTGGTTTTTTTATGGCAAGCTACAGATGTAGAGGAAAACTTTAATTCTAGTTGTGAAACACCGTACTTGTGTTCTAAACTGTATAGTAGATAATCAAAGGCGGTAATTGTATTTTATTTGTGTAAGCTGGTACAATATTTAAGGCAATTTCTCCATTTTTTGAACATTTGCAAATGTTGCTGGTATAATGTGGAGTTTAATAGGACAAAAATCTAATATTAGATTATTACTTCATAAGACTACTTAATTGTTAGTTTTATTTAGGTAAAGAAAAATTGTGGAAAATTAGTTACTGCATCATGGCAAGTAAAGCCAAAGTATTTATTCTTTAATAATTTTAGAATTATAATACATATTATGTGCAAATGCTGTCCATCGCATGTTAATCTAAATAGTATTTATTTTTTTTAGTTAATGTTTTATTATGTAATATGATTAAGAAGTAATTAAACGTTTTATAGGTAACCCTGTTGTGCTTTAATATATCATTGCGTTTTCATTTTAATTTAATTTGTTTTGTATTACGCTTTTTTCAAACATAAAGATTGCAGTAGCGGCTCGTGAGTTAAGAAAGAGGGTGGGCACAAGAAAAAAATTACCTATTTTTTGTACATAAAATCCATTCTCCTATTTTTCATGCTGGAAAAGACGTCTATGACTTTGTTGTCAAAATCCGGGATAGACTGGACGAACTTCTTTTCTATTGATAGGACCGCCAATGGTTTAATCGATCTTTTTGCACACAATTAACTTCTATCATTGAAAAAACGTCACTTTCGTCTTTGAATTCAAAATTGCTCGAAAACAGCGTTCCAAAGTGCAAATTCAAACGTT
The DNA here is from genome assembly GCA_014611495.1 of Limonius californicus. NCBI lineage: Eukaryota > Metazoa > Arthropoda > Insecta > Coleoptera > Elateridae > Limonius > Limonius californicus. The sequence continues at coordinate 27,281 of JABXWE010018665.1, forward strand.
GACTGCAAATGGGGAACACTTCGCTAGGCGCCCAATTCGCC
>JABXWE010018666.1:0-30481 GCA_014611495.1 Limonius californicus
ATTTATTTAGAAATAGACACTCTCATACATCAAACATAATATTTAATTTTATCAATTTGTTGCAGTTATGCAAAAAACATCGATACCGATTATAAACCTGTACCTCTTAAACTAACACTTCTGTTACATTGATTAAACAATAAAAGTAAGATCAGTTCAGATAATTGTTTACAGTGTATTTTGAAGAAAATTGTCCTAAGAATGTGGTAAAGTTGAAATATGTACAGCTCATCTTACTTTTGTTGTTTATCACAGTTCTATAATTGTTAATAAATTAATATATAAAATTATAAAGTAAGGGAAATTTTAGATAAGTACCTATATGAAAAAAAATTGTTGAAGGAATGATAAATTGCATCATACCAATATAGTCCAGTAGCATAGGCGTAAAACTATTTCAAGTTTTCTGCTTACTATTGTTATCCTTCAAATACTATTATATACTATACTTCTTAGACTTTAGAGTTATATACATTTAGGTATTATGTACTTAATCCATTGTTAAATCTTTGACCTTATAATTTATTCATTGTTGACATGTAAAATTTCTAAAAATATTATGTTAGCATAAGATGGGTGATCAACAATAAATTATGTCTGCTTGTAGTTTTCGAATCATCAAATGAATTCGTTAACTTACTACTAATTGATGTTATGAGGCTTAGACAGAAATTAATTTTGGATAGATTTAATTAATTTCTCAACCTGGCTATATTGAGTTTGCAACAATTAAACTACAAGTATATTAATTTATTCTTGACCACCCTTGCATGTACTAAAATGTAGGTTTGTTTCGTTTCAATAAAATAAACGCAAATACCTTTTATTACTAATTTGATGAAAACCCAATGAAACACTTGTTTGAGTAAAAATGCACTGTAGAGATCTAATTATTTAAATAATAGTCTTAAATGACTAATGTTATCCTCGATAGCATACATACATGTAGCACAGTGACATTTTTATCGGAAATACATATATTAGGTGCATTTTGATTTGAGTTTGATTTAGCTTTGATCAGAAACTACCAAATTTTTAATTTTCTGCTGAATTTGAATCAATTTGGAGTATTTGATCTGCTAAATATATGTTTTGAAATGAAGCGCGTTTTTTCATGTTTACCTCACAGGCTAAATTAAACTTGAAATTATTCAAATTTGTAATAAAAAATGTTTGTAATTTTTATGGTACAGGGTAGCCGTTTTTTACTGGCACATTTTAATATTGACAATTTAAATAGTTGTTTCTAAATTAAAATATTTTTCTAACCAAGCCGGAAGGTTAGAAGTTTTTGTGTTCGTAATTATCAACTACGGTGTTTTATATGGTAAAACTACTTTTAAGCAGTAGCCAGCTACACTTATAACAACTTTATAAAATTTTTAGCTAACCTACACTACAAGCTATTATTTTAAAGTAGCTAACTGTACAACAGCTGCTACCAAAGTGTCTATTTTAGCTAGTTTTTCGCTATTTTTCAACAAAATTACTTTAAATCCTAACGTTGATAATAAAATATTTTTTATAGTATTTCCACATGGATAAACCCATTTATTGCTGTAATTTCAATAAGCCAACAACAGGAACAAATTTACAACTTTTGTTAGCTGGGCGTAGCACACCAAAGGCAATAGCCAAATTATAGCTACATTTGAAAATACCATAACAGGATATATAGAATTAAATTTTATTATACCGCTTTGGGATATTCCTTTAACTGTGATATTTATTAATGCCACTTCTGAAAAGTTTTTAATACGATTAATGTCTCTACTGCAATATTTAACATTTTAAAGAAATTTCCTGTGAATTATTTTGAATTTCCCTTAAAATTTTGTAACAATATGTCCTCAGTAGTTTAAGGAATTGTATAGCGAAAAAGTAGCTTCGTATTTTCTACTACAGGTATACATTTTTTGTCGGTCGCTACCACTTTAATAAACTACAAAAAAAACAGTTAACTACAAGTTGGTCACTATGTGCTAACTCTGATTACTAATCATCAAAATTATATAATTTTGGTAGAACAGTAGCCAGTTCACAATAGAATTACAACTGCAAAACCTGTGATTGTTAATCATGAAATAATACTTTGGTAGAACGGTAGTCAATTAACAATAGAACTAAAATTAGTAGTAGTTTAGGGAAATTGTCTAACGAAATAGTAGCTCCTAATTTTACACTACGCGTATATATTTCTTGTTTGCTACAAAAAATAGTTAGCTACAAGTAGCTCGCTACGTGCTAACTCTGATTATAAATCATCAAGTTATAATATTTTAGTAGAAGGGTAGCCAGTTAACAATAGAATTACAATAGCAAAATATGCGTATGGCTATTGACAACAATAATTCTATGAAGAATATTATTCCTGGGGCAAGATAATGCATGAATAATAATGCTGCACTTCTTAAAATATCTTCTTTCATCATTATTCATTTAATATTGTTTTATGTTCTTCTGCTGTGGGTATTTTGTCTCTTACGGGACCGTGTCTCCTATACCTGTGTTGTGCGTTTTAAAATAACTCGGACATAGAGGACCTACACTCCAGAGAAGATTTACTGGGCAGAATACCTCGCTGGTTTGCCATTGCCTGCGAGTATTTTATGTTAGTTTATTCAATTTTAAATAAAGAAAATCTTGCGTCTTTTCCTATAAATAAAAGAAAAGGATGTTAATTTACGAACACCCATACAAATGTTATAAATATTTAAAGTGTGTCAGTACAAAACAGCCACCTTGTATATTTCGACATTATGTTATTAGTTTACATTTGATTAATTGAAATATTATAATTATGTTAATAAAAGAATCTAAATTAGACAACTATAAAGTCTTAATTATATTTATCTAACTTATTGAAAACATATTATATACTAACTCACTTGTTGTTATATTGCGTATATATTCTGCTAAAATGATTTATGTTATTCCCTGTGTGATACTTTCAACGGTTTATTTAATTTGATTTGACTATACCTAGCTACTAAAGATGATATATTACTCGTACACGTTTAAAACGCTTCTTAAGTAAAATGTGAAGAATTCAAAGAGTGATTATATTAAACTTTTACCTTTAGATAGTAGACGATATTTTATGATCTCTTAAGGCAAGACCACCACCACCACCATTCCCATATTCATTGTACAATACAGAAATATACTTTTTGTAGCTCTTTAATTGTACTCATGATGAACAACGCATTTTATGGTCTTTACTGTTGGTGAAATTATATTCCTGCGCGGTAACTGACTGTTTAATTTCCCATTGAGAAATGTAAAATAGACGATAGAATTTTATATGCACTTATTTGATATATTTTTAATGTAAACAATTTCACCAACTTTAAAAGTTACGTCTTGAAACACTTGTTATATTTTGTAAAGTAACTCATATCAAAGATTAACATTGTTAATTGTGTACCTAGTAAATTGTTATTGCTAGAAAATATTATAGGAATATACCTACTATTATAAAGCCATTTCATGGTATGTTACTTTTTGCCGACAATATAATATGTACAATTAGCATGTTTTATTTTTCTAACTCATTACCATCAGTTCGTAGAAAATCGATAATTCCGAAAAGATTGCATTCTAAACCCTTCTTTACAAAAATACTAATTTGCAGGGCCATCGCTAAAAAAATGTATTGAGATCACACAGTTTTTTGTACAACGTGGTCTGCGAAAGATTGCTATTACAAAAAAATCTACATATATTGAGCATGCAAAACTGTAAAACTATTATCAGAGAGATAATTAACTGTATAGCTCAGCCCTAATTTAATCCAGAGTACCACGGGTGCGATGTGTTCCACACCCACAGCAAACCTAGAGATCGCTCTGGACTTCCTCCACTGGACATCTACGTGGAGGAGACGGCATTGATAGCTGCCCTAAGGTTACATTTAAAAGGTTTATAGAAACAAAGGCACTAGAGCGAGACACCGCAGTACCCTGAAAGAGGCCGTCCATAGGACGCCTCTTCTTGGGACAGTGGTAGACTCCTTGCGGCCCAAATTTATCTTCAAGAAGCACTTCAGTGTTCCCACGAACACCAGTTGCAGCCGAACCTTACATATCCATCTTTACTGATGGATCCAAAACAGCAAAAGGCACACGAGCAGGTACCTTCTTGGAAGACCTGGACCTACGCGAAAGCGTAGCACTAGGCAAATTCACGGCCGTCTTTCAAGCGAAAATGATGGCCATAATGCAGGGTGCAAACACGATTCTGAATTTTGAATTTTCACAGTATATTGATCATAATAAATATATATCACCCTAAAATTAAGACCATACTAATTACAATTCAATGGCTGTTTAGGAATCGTCCTCCTCTTCAGCCAGTTCTACATGAAACATAAGGTTTAAAAAATCTAGATAATTACAAGTCAAGGGGGAAAAATGGTAGAGAAAAAAAAACAAACATTATATTTTAGAGAATTTGAAGTTTTAAAATGTAAGCCCTAATTAGTAAATGAGGGTGTGCTGGCGGACTGCTAATGGGGTGATGGCCAGGGGTTCACCAAGTAAAACGGCAGCGGATGCCTTAGCTTTTTCTTGGGCTTCCTGCGGATGATGGTTAGGGTACTTAGTGTCCTGATGGCTTCCGCGCGGTCTTGTTCGATTGCCCTGATTACATATCAACCCCGGAATGCAGAGAGGCGGCCCTCGATCGGACAGATGCCGCCTAGGTCACAGACTTCCCCCGAGGGTGGAAGCGCTCCACATTCTCCTCGCGATGGCCCTCTCCCGGATTCAGAGCTTCTTCGTGGCGTGGGGCGCCACGGTGCTGAAACAGGAAGAACAGTAATCAATAATTGGCGGGATAAATATTTTGTAGGTGTGGATAAGAGTACGGGAGTGGCAGCCATGGACGCCGCCGCGGAGTCTGGAGAGGAGTCCGCTCCGCTACTGAACGCTATTGAGGCACCTTATAACCTCCGCGAACCAGTTTACAGTTCTCGAGAAGATTACTCCAAGGTAGGTCACGGTGGAAGAGAGGTTCAGTCGGCTGTCCCATAGGTCCAGCTGAACGTGGCGGGGATGGTGACGGGGTCTTCGGTTTAGGTTGGGGTGCTGGAAAAGGATGGTGTGGGTTTTTGTAGGGTTAGGGCGGACTCTCCATTGTCGGAACCAAAGTTGGAGTCTGGAGAGCTCTGTGGAGATGGGTTGGGAAGAAAGGGAGCCGGAAAGTTGAGCAAGCCCAGAGGGCGGTGTCGTCCGCGTTCTGGATAAGCCATACTGATGGGTTGAGGAGAGTAGATATGTCATGGCAAAAACTATGAAAAGGAGAGGAGAGAGGATGGATCCTTGTGGGACACCAAAACCTTGGTGTGCAGGCGGCCCTTCAGGAAGCAGTGGATGGTGCGAATGATGGGCAGTGGGATCTCGACGCGTCGGAGCTTCTCCAGGAGTCCCTCGTGCCAGACAGTGTCGAAGGCCATCTCGATATCCAGCATGACCGCGAGTATGCACTGTCCGGCGTTGACGGCGGCGGTGGCATCGGTATGGAGTTGTAGGAGTAGGTCTGTGGTGAACCTTCCGCGGCGGAATCCGAACTCGGAGGTTGGCAGCAAGTGGCGGTCGTCGAGGAGCCGAAGCAACCGGTCAGCAAGGATCCTCTTGTAGAGTTTCCCCAGCACATTGAGTAGAGCAAAGGGCCGGTAGGAGTTTGGATTGGAATGGTCTTTCCTGGGTTTCGGTCACCACGTTGGCGACTTTCCACCTGAAAGAAGACAGCAGTTGAAGATTAGTGTGAGGAGGGTGACCGTTGTTTCGGGGAGCTGGCGCAGGACTTTACGGGTAATGAAGTCTCAGGTGTGGTAATCGAGTGCCACCGCACGCTGGAACTAGCATCTAGCCACAATGTCTTAGAACTCATCTAGGTTAAGGGGCATGCAGGAATATATGGCAATGGGCAGGCTGATGCCCTGGCGAGACAAGGCTCGGAACAACCTTTTTGGGGTCCCGAACTGGTGGTAGGTAAAAGCACGGTCAACACTCGACACTTTTTCTACTTTTGCCTCTGATAATAAATACTAAACTTGCTTATTGGAGTCCAAAAAACAATTCTTTTCTTGCTTACATTTTATGAGTTCCCTGTATTAAACAGATATTGCAGATATAATTACTGAAAATAGCTAGTTCTCTATAACATAAAGCCATGTAACAAATTTTAAACTTATTTTAAAAAACTGACAAAAAAAATTTTTTTAGAAAGTAAAGTTTTATGTTAACTCCATACAGAACCCAAAATAATAAAATACAATTTAAAATTTTTTCTCTATCAATAGTTCTTTTGTTCTTAGGAGTGCGTGATAAGCTTCACTCATACACCTGTCATGTGCGTGTAAAGTAATATACACACAAACATCGGGCACCTAGCAACTTGAAAATTTGTATTTTTCTTTCGCAATTTGAAAAATTACTAAACACATTATGAACTTCAAATTAAGCAGTTTAAAGGTAATATGCCTTGTTATTCAAAAATCAGCATAATTAAACATAAAATCATATAAAACTTGTATGTCTGTCTGAAAAAACGTTAATAAGATTATAAGATATTACTTTTATATTTCTCCAGATATCTAATTAATAAGCTAGACAAGTAATCAGCAATATAGCATCTCGGATAATAAGCAAAAATCCGGTTGGACGAATACATCGCACTGTTACTGGCAAACAAATTGAAAGAGTACAAAAATACAAGTATTTAGGAAGCTGGATAAATGATGAGTTATACTCAGACGAATGAGTAACAGCAAGGATTGAAATAACACGAAGTGCCTTCATAAAATTCAAAAGTATGATTACCAATAAGAGGTTGAATCTTTGATCAGAATAAATTTTGTAAAATGCTATACCATATATAGACAATCTTGCTATATGGAGTGGAAACCCGGACATTGAAAAACGCTATAATGAAAAAAATAGAAGCCTTCGAGATGTGGACAAAAAGGTAAAAGAATAATAGGAAGAAAAAGACTGTCATGGCTTCGAAACATAAGAATGTGGATAGGTATGAATGCGGAGCAACTGTTTCTAACGGCTATGGATCGTGGATAGTTTAGCCAGGTGGTCGCCAACAACTTCTAATTGGAGACGGCATTATAGAAGAAGAAGAAGAAGATAGCATCTCGAAATACGTTTAATGCTACGTAAAGTATTTCATGGTTATTCTTCATTAACCAAGTAACATTCAAAATAAATTTGATGAAGTCTTTGTTCTTCTTCCTCTTCTTCTTCCTATTATCTCCTTTTCTCTCTTCTTCTTTCTTTTTTCTTCTTCCTCTCCTTTTTTCCTGGTATGTTATTGTAACAAATTGTAAAATTACTAAAATATCTGTTCTGTGTCTCTTATGATTTCAAATCTATGATATTCTATTTTAGCATTGCCCCCTGTAGATTTTGACTAGTTAGAAAGCAAGAAAAACGCCTGAAATTAGGTAATTGTGAAGGCATTGTTGAAACTTTCAACTCAACTATCAACTGCAACCAACCAAGTATGGACGAAGCTGTTTTTGGCTAAAATAACACAATTTCACATCCTTTGTGCCTCCCTATATCATGCTTCTTTAAGGCAATTTTAACAAAATTTACATTTGTTCGTGATTTCAGTATATAACATTATTTTATCATAATAAAATAAATTAAAATATTGCTTCGCAAAACAAAAAAGAAATGTGAATTGTCAGCAAAACTAAAGCATGAAAGCATGAAGCAATCACTACTGAGCACCTAACCATCATTCTTGGTAGTAAAGAGTAAATCCGATAATAAATTAGAAAGTGCTGTATTAGTGACACTCCGCGAATAAGATTTTTTTTAATTATTAACGGCATTTGACACAAATTAAGTTTTAATTGCAAAATGTCGCATTTAAAAGTATCTAGGAAGACAGTATAGGCGCAACTCCGTTTTGCTAGTATTTGATGCCAACTGGATGTTTCATTGTCTTATTTTCTACCTTACGTTAATGCCACACTATTCTGAACTCACTGACGAAATCCACAACATTTATTTAAATAGTTTAGGAGAACTCTTAAAGAGACGATTTTAAAAAATGGAGCATTACAGAGTTAGCAATTCGTACCAAACAAAATTTTAATTTTTGAAAATATTATTTTTATAAGCTGTTGTTAAAAATTATTTAACCTCTTCAGAATAGCCAAAAATATTTTTGGTATTGCCTATTCATAAGGGTCACTGCCTGCTACAATCTGTCTAAAAATAATTTTTCTAACAAATATCCAAGATATCAACCTGAATCGTTTTAGCAGACTCGCCCTGTATATAGAAATGAAAATTTATTTAAAAAATATGCGATACGTTTTCCATATTTTAAAATACATACTAATCAATTCTTGAATAAATTTCCTATACAAAATATTACTGAACACATATCAATGCGTATTAATATAAAGATGATTTTATTTGTAAAACACCTTTGTAAGTGGATAATTGTCTAAAAAGGGCATTTAGTGCTGTTATGTTAAATAAAAGTCAGTTTAATGGACTTTCAAATTTTTAAATAACATGATCTTCCATTTAAGTCAATTCAGTAATAACTCAGTTTTCGAATAGCGATCACCCTGTGTCATATGTAAGGTACCTATATTTTAAGGAACCACACAGTTTTAAAGATACATTTTTTCAGCACATTAGATTTGATTACTTTCATTCATTATTATTTTAATCCTCCAATGAGGCGGAATTAAATATTATAAAAAAAGTAGTGGTAGCATATTCTATTTCTTATCATAAATGTATATATTGCTACAAAAAGAAAAGGATTCCTTTTAGAAAAACACTAAAAAAAAGTAATCCCGTTTATTTAACAAATACTTGAAATTATAATGTAGGATACAGTTTGCATCTCAAATAATTAATAATATGAACAATTAAAAAACACAGGAAAAAGAAGAAGAAAACACGTTAAAATATGGGTACCTAAAAGTAGCATAAACTGTCTTAGAGTTTCAGACCACTGCTAAAAATTAACAGTTTACTTTATCATAAATGTCCACATTTAAGAATCAAAATTCACACATACATGCTTCTATAGTTTACGCTTAAGAGAAAAAAAGTCGTTAAAGTCAAACTTTAAGTTTCCACCTCGTATGTACCGAGTACCTACCTAACATACAACTAAGCGTATTAATACATTTGGCAATAAGGTTAAGTGGCATTTTTGGAACTAGTAGAAATTTGCAGCATAAGGTATAGAACGCAGAATTATCGGCAAAACCGCTCTTTAGTGAGTGTAACTCCCAGTAGATAACAATAGTGTTGCAGCAACGTCAAAAAATGAGTGACAACGTGGTCGAAGGTGTTCAAAATATAAATTTATCCAATGATAAAAAGGCATGATTCCTTAATTAATATTGATAATTTTCGCAATGTTAAGATTTTGTTATTCTCATAAACGCATAGTGCCAATATTGCAACAAACTTATACAACCTTGGTTCGTAGCACGCACACTACCTTTGCCATACCTACATTTACCTAGAATTATAGGTAGATGATGCAATTTACTCGAGTTAGCTGATTTGTTGCAGGTGAAGTATTTCATCAGCACTTTTTCTTATATTTTGCTTTATTGTTGTCTAGGCATCCAAGATGAAAGAGAAAAAGGGCGGATCAGCATCAGTAACTGAAAAATCCTCAGTCAGCGAATTAAAACCCTGGCCATCATTTATTCAAGAACGTTTAGTCTTGTGGGATAAACTCAAAACTCAGTATGATGCAGATCTTGCTGCTAAACCACAAACTCCCATTAAAGTTACCCTACCAGATGGCAAAGTAGTGGAAGCTACAGCATGGAAGTCTACTGCATATGATGTTGCAAAGGGCATTAGGTAAGTTACTTTAAAAAATCTTAAGCAGCCACATTACCTATAACTCTATGATTATGTCTATGTTTTTAGTCAAGGCTTAGCTGATAATTCAGTTATATCCAAAGTAAATGGTGTATTGTGGGACCTGGATAGACCATTGGAAGGTGATTGTAAACTCGAATTGTTGAAGTTCGACGATCCCGAAGCTCAAGCAGTATTTTGGCATTCCTCTGCTCACATTCTTGGTGAAGCTCTTGAAAGAGTTTATGGAGGTTGTCTTTGTTATGGACCACCGATTGAATCGGGATTCTACTATGATATGCATTTAAATGACAAAGGAGTAAGTATTAATTCTGACGATGACAGGTTAGCTCTTTGAAGCGTATATCAAACAAATAAATCAAATAACAATTGTTGAAATTGTTAATACAATAGAATCTCTGTGGTCCGACACTTCAGTAAAACAGCACGCCCAGTAATCCGGCACTAAAATGGTTAGTGGTCGTTAGGGCAGAAGGGGCAAGCAGGGGGCAACAGATAAAAAAACAACATTTATGATTTTACATTTTAATTTTTTTTTTGTATTTTTGTGTCCACAATAGTAGAGTTCTAATCTAAATAAAAAATTATATGTATTTCAGATCTCTAATCTCGATTTTCCCATCATGGAAACCTTAGTAAAAGGTATTGTCAAAGAAAAACAACCATTCGAAAGGTTGGAAATGCGGAAAGAAGACCTCCTGGAGATGTTCAAGTACAACCCTTTTAAAGTGCGGATATTAAATGAGAAAGTTGATACTCCTACTACCACGGTATATCGGTGTGGGCCACTGATTGACTTGTGTCGGGGCCCTCATGTCCGGCATACTGGAAAAATCAAGGCCATGAAAATAACGAAGGTACAATTTCTGTATAATAACAGACTGTCTATTGTAGTAGGTACACTACAGGGATCTCCGAAATAGTAAGACAAAAGTCTGTTAAATGGAATAAAGTTGCTTACTGAGGGGTGTACTTTAACCCTATTTTTTTTTTTTTCATAAAATGTGCTCAACTTGCTCAGCTGGGTAAAGCACTAGTAAAGTGCTTCAATTACCAAGCACTGAGCAAGAGTACTTTAAGTAACGAGTATTAAATACTTTCATTTATTAAAGTGTTTGAATGAATTGCCAATTTCAGTATTTGAAAAAATAAAGTACCAAGTCATCATCATCATTATGTAGCACTAAAGGCCTAGAAGGCCCATGGCTTGTTTCACTGTCTTTTTCCACACTTTCTTGTCACTAGTCTTCCCATGCCAATTCTTAATATTGCACTGTTCTATATCTCCCATTAATGCTTTTTTTCCATTGTTCTCGGCCTTCCTTTCCTTCTCCTTCCTCCTCTATTACTTTCCATTAGCCTTTTCGGGGTTCTCTGTTATTCATCCTTGTTATGTGTCCTAACCAACTCGGTCAAGTACCAAGTACTAAAAATAAAAATATCGAGTGCAAAGTGCTTGTAAAATACTTGAAGCTCTTAAAGTGCTTCAAGCACTTTTTAATTTAATATAAAGCAAGTAGAAACCCTAGCAGCTAATAATTATTCAAATAAAAACATACTCAAATTGTAGAAGTTAATATTTATTGGTTGTAACGGTGCAAAGACACTTGTTATGCTATACATGATTAGTTAAAAATAAAGTAGAATGCATTCTGTGATAAAAAGAATTCCATATTTAGGTACACAAATTGGCACGGGTCAGCCTCATTTAGATTAGCTATGTAATTTTGTAAAAAACGAAGCCTGGCAAAAGCTATGTGGTCTAATTCCATAAGACCTCGTCGTGAGTCATTCTTCTTCCATCGGAACTCAATGCTTTTCAACACTTCTTTGCGTAAAGATTCTCGGCATCCGTCGAAAATAAATCGTTCTTTAAGAAATGATAAAACGTACGTAGAGTTATGTGTTGTTCTGTAATTAATGACAATAATTGTAAATATTTGTACACTAGAACAGTCTGTTATTGTTACTTACTGTTTTTGTACATTACATATACACTATCTCTTATTGCCACTTTCACTGCTTCAGTTACATCCAACACAGACTTCTGTCTCGGCCTCTTTCTCTTTGGACTACGTAAAAGTGAATTTGTTTTTACCACTTACGATATATTGCTAACTGTTTTCACGTTTAACTGCAGTGCATTTGCGACCCTCTGTAAAAACGTGGAAACAATAATATATGCCACAAAAGAAAAAATTATAAATAATTATTACATCTCTGACGGCATTTAAAAGTAGAAGTGGACCATTATTATTTCGTTCGCGTTCGAAATAGCTTATCAAATTTGCGACAATTTGTTTCGACTGTCTGCTTAAAGGTTTCGGCATTTTCTAAACGTGTACAAAAATAAGGAGAAAACTACGAACAACCAACCTTCAATGGCAGCTGCAATAATTTCTGACAACGTTCTGACAGCAAAATATAAACGTGTTGGATTTAATACCAGCGTAACGACACATAACAATAGTTTTGCTATAAAATATAATACATTTGTATAATTTAATTTGTTAATTATTTAAAAAAAAACATACACCGGCGCCGGTAGCTCGGATAGGTTGGCCGTATGCCTTTCACGCAGCTGTCCCGGGTTCGAATCCGGACGTCGGTGGTTTTTTTTTCCTGAGCGATAAAAAATGCTAAAACGGCCCTTCTTCTCGGATAGGAAGGGAAGTAAAATCGTAGGCCCCGTGTCCAAGTGTTGTTGGGCACGTCAAAAGAACCCTCAAACAGGCTAAATTTCCAGGTGTGGTAGGATCGCTCCCTGGCGTCGGTGGTTAGCCATAGTAGCAGAAATAGGCCGACGTTAAATAAAAAATAAAACAAACAAACAAAAAAAATTTTGGGCTTTCTGGTAACCTACTGTTGTCTACTAAATTTAAAAAGTAAATATATATAAAAAATAAAAGAATAACTTGCAATGACTAATTACATTCTGGATTTTTTTTATTTTATGATACCGGCACTGCTGCTCGTTGATCATGTGATCTATGACGTGCATTACTTGATTGCTTGGCACAACTATACACTTTAAGATAAAAAATAAACATACACCATTTCATGTCAAGAATCTTGGATCTCTAAAAAAGTAATAGTATAAAACAAAAAGTACTGTTTACTTTTAGCTACACTAAATAAATGTATTGTTTAGCACATACGTGATACATCTTATACAGAAATGGGTAAAGCACTTTGCTAAAATTCATTGAAATGTAGTGCTGAAAGCACTTTTACGGCTTCAAGCCCTGTGCTTCAATTATTTGTAAAAATAGGTATTTGGTACTATAGTAAAGTTTCGATTAACCGGATTAATTATTGTAGACCTTAATCCGTATAAGCGAAAATCCGTATAGTCGAATTCATTTCTTAGAAGCACTTAAAAAGCGTTGTACATAAATAACACTATTTTTAATTATTTATTTATTAATAAAAGAACAGAACATTATAATCACACAATAAAAACCATAAATATTATAAACTGATAACAAGGAACATAAACATTGTGGTTATATCTATACTACTTAATTCCAAAAATGTGTAATTTTTGTTTGTTTAAACTTTTTTTTCACGATTATATTTGTTACCTCTTCTTTTAGGCGCCTCAAGGCTACTATGTCATTAATTTGAGCGTTATTTTCTTCTGCCCATTGTAGACAAATATTTAAGCCGTTCAAAGCATCTTCGTGTTTTACGAGCTTTTGGGAAGCAGTGATAGCATCATGTTCCTCTTCCGAAGGCAGGTCTTCGTCTGCATCCAGATGATCATTATCTCCATCTATCCACTCATTTACTTCTAGTTCTGTAACATTATCATCACTTTGTACGAAATTGTTTAACATGGTTGCGATGTCTTCAGTTTCTTTTTGTCCCGATTCTAATGACACCGCGATCAACTTTTTTCTCAATACGCTTAATGGAAGAGAATCCTTGGAGTCTTCCAGCTCAGGCTGTAACGAATGAGGAAGAATGTTGGTCCAACACTTTTGTAAAACTTCTTCGGATAGGTTCTCCCAAGAATTATGTAAAAGGAACACTGCATCCTTTAATGTGAAAGCTTTTAAGCATTTTGATATGTCTTCTTCTTCAGATGTTAGCAAGTGTTTCAAGAGAGATTTACGATATCGCAGTTTCATTAAACGAATTTCATTCTGATCCATTGGTTGAATTAAAGGAGTGCAATTCGGTGGTATGAAAACAGTAGAAATATTGCCATCATCGCTTTTTAGCTCTTCCTCCTTTGGGTGTGATGGAGCATTGTCTATTATTAATAACACTTTCGGTGGTAAATTATTGTTTCTCGAAAATACTTTTTCTTGTTTGGTAAATGATCCATGAAACCATTGAGAAAACAATTCCGATGTCATCTATGATTCTTAGTTGACGCATATTCAACTGGCAGTTGTGTATTTTTGAATGATCGAGGAGCTCTTGATTTTTCAATAACTAACAATTTGACTTTATGACTTCCATCGGCATTTGTACAGGCAAGCAATGTTACTCTTTCCTTGCTTGTCTTTCTGCCAGGTGCCGTTTTCTCCTTGGAGTGTGCTAATGTATTAGCCAGCGGTAATTTCCAAAATAAAGCTGATTCATCAGCATTCTATATTTGCGATGGTAAGAGCCCAAGGTTTTTTATTTACTTTCAAGTTTATGAACAAAAGGTTCCACAGCTTGTTGATCACTAGAAAGCTTTTCCCCACTAACCTTGAGAAATCTTCTGCCATTTCTTTTCTTAAAATTTGAAATCCATCCCCTACTTGCTGTGAATTTGTCGTTGCCGTAATGCTTCGTGTATAGCTGCTTAGCTTTCTCAGCTAGAATCTCGGAAGCACTTCGGATAACAACATACATAATGCAAAAAATAATTGATCCGCTGAATCCACAAAACCAAAGATCCGGATAATCAAAATGTTACTGTACTTAACATCTGAAATATTTTCTATAAGTATTTGGGGCTTTAATGCACTTTTAAAGTGCCTTAATTGCATGTAATGTAATTGAAGCCCTTTTTTAGTACTTCAATTACTTTAAAAAATAAATAAAATACTATACAATAAGTACTTTGTACTTGATATTTTTATTTTCAGTACTTGGTGCTTTACTTGTTCAAATACTGTACATAGTAAATCAAGGACTTTTGTAAATGAAAATATTTGATACTTGTTACTTTGAACACTCTGACTCAGTGCTTGGTAATTGAAGCACTTTGCCAAACTGCTTTACCCAGCCCTGATCTTTAATCTTAAAAAATACATATTTCATGTGAAAAAGACAAGAATCGCAAGTTCTAAGAAGCAGAAGACAATATAAATAACATACATTTGTAGGCTTCGAAGGGTACGTAAAACCGTCGGTCTCGGTTGTCTTACAAACATCTTTGACAATCGTAAACCATGTAGTGGAACTTCTCTTTTCTGTTCGACGGGTTAGACTGGCCTCCTGCCCGGCATACGTGCAAAGAGGGCTCACAGAACCTACTGCATTGTAGGTAATTAACAAGCCATTGGCCTACACGCAAAAGAAGAAGAAGAACATTTGTATGCAAGCGGCTTTGTTGTTCTATTTGGTAGTTCCCAAATTTTCAAACTGAGACTTGTCTAGGAGGCCATGGGGCTGAGGATGAATTTGAAAAAAGTACTTTAAATTACTTTGGACTGCTTCAAGCACTTTTAAAGGATTTGAATTATTTTCTAACATAATTGGAATACTAAAAATAGGGCTTGTAGTACTTTAAAAGTAATTGAAACAATTCAAAAGTGCTTTAAAGTCCCAAGTGCTTGTACAAAGTATTTGAGATGCCAAGTACCAAATACCTTCTTTTAAAAGTATTGCTATATCTGTTCTTACTGTGTGCATTTTTTTTATCAAATGGCATTTTTCAAAAGATTGATGTTCATATTTTTATAATATATGAAGACATTATTTTTGCAAAATCAAATGATTATCAAATTGAAATGCAATAAACATTCAAAAACTTTCTGCGGTGAAAATGGCGCATTTCTTATCTTTCTAACTATATAACAATATTTAAAAATAACAGAAACCAAACACAAATATTAAATCTACTTTTTCATTGCCTTTTCTAACAAGTAGTAGTTATCACTCATACCTACCCAAAAAAATTTACATCACAAGTGTTTTCCTTAATCGTTATCGTTATCATGATCCTCGTTTGTACCGCTTGCGCAGTGTCGAGTCGGTGTGGGGCAAGGCTAAGCTAGTTTGTGCTATGCACAACAGGGCCCGCCTCTGCGGGTTACCGTGTTGGTGCGAAACCATGCTTGGCTTGCCTGTTGTGTGTGAATGTTTTTGTTTATGGTCTTGATACTCCTCTAATGCGACCGTAATTCGAGGAGTGCCATTAATTTTATCCCCAATGGCAAATGGAGACCGGGACCCAGTACCGATCCCCCAAGGAAATGCCTCTAATTTTTAATATAGGAATATAAACTTTGACATCATTGAAACGAGATAGTAAGATATTTATTGAGGTAAAAATCAGTAAATATGTGATTATCTAAAAGAAACAGGTTTCAAAAATATTCATAACTATTTCGAACAAGTTTTCCCTACAAAGCTTTTTTGTATTTCCACTCCTAAACTGGTTATTAAATTACAAGGAAATACATATGTATCTAGCAAGCTAAGTATATACTGAGGAAATCAAAATAAGTTTAAAGTACACTCCTAAGCAAGCAATTTTTGTACCATTTAACCAACCTATTTCTTATCACATCAGAAATCCCATTAGAAAACCAACTATAATAAAAAATGTAAATATTTATTATGTACATTTGTCCATTAAAATCATTTGTTGCTTCAGAACTCGTCCACTTATTGGGAAGGAAGAGCAGATGCTGAAACTCTACAAAGAGTTTATGGTATTAGTTTTCCAGACTCAAAACAGTTAAAGGAATGGGAGAAAATCCAGGAAGAAGCAGCTAAAAGAGACCACAGGAAACTTGGAAAGGTAATAATTAAAACTTCAAATGAACTAAATCAATAAATTAAACATAATATATTACTGAATTTTATCATATGTAGTTATTTCATGTTATAATTTTTGTTAAGTAATTTTTTACCAGTTATTTTGTTATCCTACAGACTGCATAAACTATATGTATTACAGTCGAACTTCCATATATCGAACTTCTATTTAGCGAATTTTTCTATATAACGAATTTTTTTCAAGGATTCTGGCACTGAGAGTACTTTTAACGTTATTTTGTCCCCTTATATCGAACTTCGAATTTCTATTCAACGAATATTTTCGAGTTTAAAAATTTAAAATCATATTATTTTTCCCTTTAGAGATAACAATTGTATTGTAAATTTCAATGTTATATTACTAATGTCCTTCTTAGAATTTGAAAGTTACTTACCGGGGGTAACCGGAGATTAGGTTGGACCCTTTGTTCGCCCGGATTTGCAGCGTTATCGCAAATTCATGAGAGTCATTAACAAACAGATTCAAAACTTGAAGAACAGTTTGAATCTTGTGTTCATTGCGTTCAATTGTGTATCTCTCGTTAAAATGGCAAAACGAAGCAGAATTTGTTTAAGTGTTTGTGAAAAATTAAAGTTGCTTGATGAAGTTGACAAAGGTGGAAAAAAGAAGGAAATTGCAGCTCGGTTTGGTATACCAACCAGCAAATACTGTTTCAACAATTTAAAAAAATCGTGAAAGTGTTATCAAGCAAAGCCAGGAACTCGATTCTAACAGAAAACGATTTAAATCCTGTATGTATGAAGACATCGATGAAGCAGTATTGATACGGGTGAAAATGACACGCGACAAAGATTTGCCCGTTTCCGGACCATTAATTAAGGAAAAGGCACTGGAATACTCCATACTGCTGAATCAACCCAATTTCCAGGCAAGTGCTGGATGGTTGGACAAATTTAAAAGAAGACACGGTGTAGTACACAAAGTTATTTCGGGTGAAAGTGCGGACGTAAGTAAAGAGGACTGTGTAATATGGAAACAAATTGTTTTAACAAACATTTTGAAACAATACGACAGCCAAGATGTTTTTAATGCCGATGAAACCGGACTGTTTTTTAAATGTTTGCCCAATAAAACCCTGACTTTTAAAAATGGCAAATGTTTTGGTGGAAAACAGCAAGGAACGTGTTACAGTTATGGTCGCTAGTAACATGAATGGCACCGAAAAGCTAAAACTATTGATAATTGGAAAAAGTAAAAATCCGCGTTGCTTTAAAGGAGTAAAGTCATTAGAAGTCGATTACGATTTCAATAAAAAGGCGTGGATGACTAGTGAAGTTTACGAAAAGTGGTTGTTAACCAAATGATAAAACAAACGAAAAATTGTGATGTTCGTCGATAACTGCCCAGCGCATCCGCGTTTTGTAGCGGATAAACTTAAAAATGTTAAACTTGTGTACTTTCCACCCAATATGACGTCGAAACTGCAACCCATGGATCAAGGCGTAATCACAAATTTAAAATTTCATTACCGTAAGCGGATATTAGTTAAGACAATCAAAGCAGTGGAACAGAATCAACCATTAAAAGAATTAACACTGAGGGACTGCATCGCCGAAGTATCAAAAGCTTGGACAAACGACGTTACATCGTCGACAATAAAAAATTGCTTTTCAAAAGCAGGTTTTGCCGAAAACAGTATGCACCAATGGGAAGATGAAGATGAAATTTAACTCTCAGAATTAAAAAGAAACTGGGAAAAGTTAAAAACTGACCTTCATATTTCTGAACAAATCGAATTAGAGGATTATCTAGAAATCGATGAAAATGTTGTGGTTTCTGAGTATCCTAACGACGAAGATATTATTGCTAGTGTTGCAAATAAAGAGGAAGAAAACCTTGAAGACGACGATGTAGCGGACGATAATACAACTTTTCCAGTTCCTATGGATTATGAAGTATTAACCGCCTTTAAAACAATTCGACGGGGATTTCAGTGTAAAGAAAATGTACCTGAAGGAATTTTTTCCAGTTTAAATAAGTGCGAAACGTTCTTCGAACAAAAAAACTTTATTTAATTACAGTGTACAGCAGAAAATTACGGATTTCTTTCAATAAATGTATAACTGTATGTATATGTATGTACAGTATTTCTTGTTTTACGTTTTTCTGACTACTAATGTACTTACTTATTTCTGCTTATGTACATGTATGTATCTATTATATAAATAAACACCTTTTAGTTATTCCTCATGTTATGTGTATGATATTTTTTATATTTTCTATATATCGAATTTTCTATATAACGAATTTTTTTCGCGGTCCTTTGACACTTCAATATACGGAAGTTCGACTGTATATTGCTTCTTCCAACACTAATATACCCAGAAACTGGAAACTTAGATCTGGTTTATTCAAAACAATTAATTCTTATTTATGTATGTTACTAATGCACTAACAAACTAGATAAAGTGTTGATAATAAACTTGCATTTCTGGTCACATGTACATGCCTTCTTAAATTTTAACAACACTATATACCGGGAGATCAAGAAAGGTTGTCCGAAAAAAACTACTTTCTACAGAGAGTATATCAATCTTTACATCCTCCACCTGTCATGGTGCTGTCATGTATGAAATGAAGTTAGCAATTTCTGGTAGATTCAAAAGAGGAAAATAATTATGAAAATAGGAAGTTATTTGCAATCAGTTTTAATTACGGTTAATAATGGAATTAATTAGAACATTATTTGTTTTATTAACTAATTAGAATATTAAATTTTACAAAAATAAATTAACAAAATTAGTAATTAGTAATTACAGTTCATGTTCGAAATGAGCCCCATTATTGTTGATACAGCACCCTACTCTTCTTTTCATGCTGTTAAAAACATTTTGTAGCTGTTGCACAGTTATATTTGCAGTAGCGGCAGTAATAGCATCCTTCAGTTGCTCAAGTGTGTGCATGGGGGTCTGATATATCGTGTTCTTTAAATGCCCAAAAAGAAATAATCCAGGGGTGTCAAATCGGGTGACCGTGGGGGAAATGCAATGATACGATCGTCATAAAATTGTTGTATATATTGATTTGTTCGAAGGGCTGTATGTGCAAGTGCATTATCCTGCTGAAAATATCACTGACGTAATTCATCATCGTGAAGCTGATTTATAAATGTGTTTAGAATTATGATGTAGCGGTCAGCTGTTACGGTATCTTCAAAAAAAATGGGACCAATTATACGTCTTCTGGAGATGGCAATCCACACGCCAATCTTTATCGGATGCAGTGGAGTTTGTAAAAATTCAGCAGGGGCCTCTGCAGACCACATCCTGTAATTTTGTTTATTTACGTAACCGGTGAGATGGAACCAGGCTTCGTCTGAAAAGAAACTTGAATCCAGCATTTCATCGTTATTTAAATTTTGGTTAAACCAATTGCAGAACTGCACACGTTTTTCATAATCGGGACGAAGTAATTCTTGCATTACTGAAATTTTATATGGGTGTAAATGCAGTTTTCGTCTTACTGCCTTTTGACACGTTCCATAGCTTAACCCTGCAATTACAAATTATAATAAATTTTATATGCAAAAATTTATAGTTTACAAAATACACACCTGTTTGTTGCGCTAACTGTCGTAATGGTTTTTTAAGGCTGCGTTCGATAGGTGTCTGTATATCCTCTAATGTGTCCTGAGTTAAAAGGGTTGGTCTTCCAGGAGATTTTTGTGTATCAACACTACCCGTTCTTTGGAAACGATGTACGATGCGCTTTACATTCCTGCTCAGATTATCGTAATCAAAGTCGACGTCGGGAAACGATTAACGAATTCATCTACACACAAATTTACTGAATATTTCCATTCACCATCATTTTCATTGCGTTGGCCGTTGCGGAAATAAGATTCAATAATAAACTTGTTGTGTTCAACGGAATACATAACCTTAAATTTACAAACAATTATTACCGTTTTCAATTAATTGGAAACACTGTACTTACTGCAAACTTTGTTTAACAATCCTTAATTATTATTGAAAAATACTATTTGTATAATAATAACAGCGTCCAAGAATATAAAGTGAAATTAAGAAACGTAAACACACGGAACAATCATAAACAAACAACGGAACAAACGTATTGCGCAGTGTGGCTAATATCACACTAGAAAGAAACATTGATAACTACTTAGAAGGTAGTTTTTTTTGCACAAGCTTATTCGATCTCACGGTATATAATCATCAGTTTGACTAAAAATGATATATTCTGGTCAGGCACTCAACATATTTTCTCGATTTTAGGAGCAAGAACTGTTCTTCTTTCACGAGTTGTCACCTGGTTCATGTTTTTTTCAACCACGTGGAGCTCACATTTACAATACTCTGATTGACTTTATTAGGAAGGAATATAGGAGGCGAGGATTTCAGGAAGTTGTCACTCCTAATATTTACAATGCCAAGCTCTGGCAAACTTCAGGGCATTGGGCCCACTACGCTGTATGTATATTTGATGCTCATATTCACCTTTCCATTTTCATTTGATGGTGTTTTATGTAATTTACATTTTTTTAGTAACCTAACCTTACCTATTCAATTTCAATAAATGATTTAGATTTAAATAAAGAGAAAAATAACACTTCTGAAATAGACTTTTTGAAACGTCCTTTATAATGAAATATTACAACAAATACATGAAATACATTATTTTTAGGATAACATGTTCTCATTTGATGTGGAAAAAGATACTTTTGCTTTAAAGCCAATGAACTGTCCTGGTCACTGGTAAGATTTTTTAGTAATGCAAAAATAAAATAAAACTAACTGTGTTGAATTCCAACAGCCTTATGTTTGATAACCGCATCCGTTCATGGCGAGAACTGCCACTCAGGTTTGCAGACTTCGGTGTACTTCACCGAAATGAACTCTCAGGAGCCCTAACTGGTCTAACAAGAGTTCGAAGATTCCAGCAAGATGATGCTCATATTTTCTGCACTGCAGAGCAGATCAGAGAAGAGATAAAGGGTTGTCTAGACTTCCTCAGTTGTGTGTACAAGATATTCGGTTTCACTTTCAACTTGGTTTTGTCTACAAGGCCGGAAAAGTTCTTGGGAGATATTGAAATGTGGAACCAAGCAGAAAAAGTTAGTGATTCGAGAATTCTGTCGTATGATAATACACTTTTATTGTTTGTAATTTATTATAGGCTTTAGAAGACAGCTTGAATCAGTTTGGTGATCCATGGAAACTCAATCCAGGAGATGGAGCATTTTATGGTCCAAAAATTGATATTACTATTAAGGATGCTCTAAAACGTTCGTATCAGTGTGCTACTATTCAACTTGATTTTCAATTACCAATACGATTTAATTTATCTTACGTCAGGTAAGAATTAAATTATAGAAATTTAGAACTATATTAAAAATGTGGTATTACAGTGAAAGCGGTGATAAGAAAAGGCCAGTGATAGTCCACCGCGCTATCCTTGGTTCAGTTGAACGAATGATCGCCATCTTAACCGAGTCTTATGCAGGAAAGTGGCCCTTCTGGCTGTCACCCAGGCAAGTCATGGTAATTCCTGTAGGTCCTTCATTTGACGACTATGCTCACGAAGTACAACAAAAACTTTTTGCTGCTGGTTTTATGTCTGAGGTGGACACTGATGCAGGAGATACAATGAACAAGAAGATCAGAAATGCGCAGTTGTCACAGTTCAATTTTATATTGGGTAAGATGAGACAACTCTAAATTTACTTTATACATAAATATTTCATGAAAATTTAGAGTAATTCACAAATAAAATCAATATTTAAATATTTTATTATAATAAATATCTGTTCAAACACAATAGATTAGTTTAACTTAAATTATTAAATTGTTTTAATACCTTTGCTTTTGTTATAGTGGTGGGAGAAAAAGAAAGAAGCAGCCAAACCGTCAATGTCCGTACCAGAGATAATGTTGTGCATGGAGAACTATCGATTACTGCTTTAATAGAAAAGCTGAACACGCTTAAAGGAAATCATACGATTGGAGAAGATACCTTTTAAACGCTTTTGACAATTTTGTTTCCATTCCTGTAAACTAGAGAAAAGTTTTATAGTATTTAATAATTTATTTTAAATTAAGGTTTTTGCACTTAATTTTGTCAAGTATACATGTGTAACATTGATGCCGAATAAATAAACATCTTGCAGGAACTTGTATTTGGTTTTATTCACGTTTCCTTATCAGGAATTAAGACTACCTTAAATTATTTCCTATGATTTTAGAACTACAGGTAAAATGATTTTATTATTTTGTTACTTGAAATATGTATATCTAAATTTAAAAATAGTTAATATTACTATTTAAAATGTTAATTGCCGCGTGCATCTCGCAACAAAATTTGTTTACTTCGCTGTGAGATGCTAAGGAGCATCTCGCCTCGCAATAATTTCCAGGCCGATGAATGCCATCATCACGATATTCGTAAGTTTACATGCTGTGGTTAATATACGTGGCCCCTCAAACTGGCCAATATGTTTATCCCGAGGTTTGGATAATCTGTAGGCAATCTAAATTTAGTTATGTATGAATTTTTTTGTACGTTCCTCGTTCACATAATTATTGTTCTTTTAGGTAGAAATGTACACGGTTGAACTATAAAATTTTTATTTTATTAGTAAATAATTAGAAATAAGTACAATCCAAAATACAATATTTATTTTATAGGGAAAGGCTAATACAATTGTGATACAGACAAAAATAGCGTTATGTTAGATTACCATAGCAAATAAATCTGTTTGCTTAGTTCTAAACAAAATTAAAATGTTATTCTATTACAAAATAAAAGCCTTACAAATCAAAATGTAATATACGGGGTATTTCTAAAAGGTAAGTCACGGCTTCGTGTGCGTATAGTACGTGTAAAAATAAGACAAAAAGTCTATATGAATATGTCTGTTTGGTTAACCCTAGAACACGGGTCATTCGTAAATTTTACGAAGCTCGTAGAACTTCGTGGTTTTTCCCCCATTTTCGGTTTTTCTATCCAATCGGCCATCTGAGTACCTTCCAGTCTAGTATTAAGCTAGACAGTGTGCTATGCAGTCGTTCTAAATTCCGCCTTGAAAGCGACTATTTGGCAATCGGTTCGTCGTTTTTACGAAAGTCCCGTGTTTAAGTTAGTTTTTTAAATTACTGATTTTTATTTTTGTATCGTTTTCAAGTGTTTAGAAAAAGAAATTTGAGGTAAGATATTTTCATATTCTTTTTGTTTAGATATATATAGTAATGTTTTTCAAAATGTCAAATCAAAAATATTTGACCCAACAACAACTAGAGGAGGAAGCGGCACGTATCATGCGTGGGGATGAAAGTGATCCAGAGCCATTTGAGGATAGTGGCAGTGATTGGGAAGAGGACAATTTAGAAGTTCAATCATGTGGGTCTGATAGTGAGAATGATATCGGTGATAATTCGGATGATCCTCTCATCCAACAAGAATATAGCCCTGTTCAACCTGAAGAAGAAGCAGAACGTAGTTCAGATGAAGATGATATTCCTTTATCACAAGTACGTACACGCTCAAAATATGTAATAAGTTTCAAAACAAAAAGCCTAAAGGGAAAGAATGGTCACAAATGGTCAACGGAATTGCCTAAAAAATCCAAAAGAACAGCTGCTAGGAATATTATTCATTTTATATCGGGTCCTAGAGAAAATGTGAAAGACTGTTCTAACCTGGATGATTATTTTTTGCATTTTTTTTTTCTGACAATATATTTGATATTATTTTGCAACATACAAATGCAGAAATTGCCATACGGACCCAAAAATATAGCGGCAACCAGAATGTTTCCCCAATGACAAAAGACGATCTGAAAGCCTTGTTTGGTATTTTAATCCTTTCTGCAGCCAAAAAAGATAATCATTTGTCAGCAA
Organism: Limonius californicus; assembly: GCA_014611495.1. Classification (NCBI taxonomy): domain Eukaryota; kingdom Metazoa; phylum Arthropoda; class Insecta; order Coleoptera; family Elateridae; genus Limonius; species Limonius californicus. The sequence continues at coordinate 24,756 of JABXWE010018666.1, forward strand.
GGCACATGTTTGATAGAAATATTTCCAGTTCGTTTTATAGATCATGTATGAATTGTGATCGTTTTATGTTCCTCCTGAATTGTCTTAGGTTTGATGCTAAGGAAACAAGACAGGAGAAAAAGGTAAATGATCCTTTTACACATATTCGAGAAATTTGGAATAATTTCATTAACACGTGTAGAACATCACATAGTCCATCCTCATACGTCACAATTGATGAACACCTTTTAGCATTCCGAAGGCGATGACCTTTTAGGATGTACATCCCAAACAAACCCGCAAAGTATGGGATAAAAATTGTTATGGTGTGCGATTCCTCAACCAAATACATGTTAGATGCTAGTCCTTACTTGGGAAAGAAAACAAAGACCAATGATTTGCCTCTAGCCGAATTTTATGTAAAAGAGTTGACGAAATCAATTTATGGCACAAATCGCAACGTTACTATGGACAATTGGTTCACATCGGTTCCTCTTGCTGACCAGTTGCTACAAGATCCCTATAAACTGACGATGATGGGAACTATTCGCAAAAATAAAAAAGAGATACCCAAGGAGTTCTTGGATGGAAAACATCGACACCCAAGTACTTCAATGTTTTGTTTCGATCAAAAAATGACATTATTATCTTACATGCCAAAGAAAAACAAATTAGTTTTGTTACTTTCAACATTGCATGAGGGAGCAGAAATCAATGAAGAAACCAGGAAGCCAGCAATAATTCATAACTATAATGAGACCAAAGCAGGTGTGGACACATTCGAACAAATGTGTTCCGATGTGAGTTCCAGCAGAAAAACACGTAGATGGCCACTATGTATGTTTTATGGAATGATAAATATGGCAAGCATAAACTCTTACGTTATTTATGTTTTTTATGCGCTAAAAAAATCCCAAAAACCCATTTCAAGGTACCAATGTATGATTGATTTAAGCCTTTGCCTTGCAAAACCATGGATGCTGCATAGATATAACAGCCCAACTCTACGTCGAAATATCCGTCAAGATATAGCTGAAATATTGGGTTTATCAAATGAAGACGTTGTCAACACGCCCCAAGAAAAGAAAAGGAAGACTTGTTCCTACTGTCCAAGCAAAAAAAGGCGTATGACAACCAATTATTGTAATGAGTGCAAAAAGCCGATTTGCGGAGATCACCGAGAAGATATCTGCACGGTATGTTGTGAAAAGTAATAAAAAAATTGTTTTATAATCTGAAAAGTCGATTCTGATAATAAAAAACATTACCATTTTCTTGTATTTTTTATAAATAAAAGTTTGAAATAAATAGAACCATTTTTTTATTGAATCGTAAAATTTACGATAGTCCCGTAATTACATTTGGCAAAACAGTCCCGTTATCTAGGGTTAAGGACATTTGTTCATATACTTTTTGTCTTATTTTTACACATACTATACGCACACGAAGCCATGACCTCCCTTTTAGAAACACCCTGTATAATCATACTGAACACTAGCTAATTCTTATTTTTTATTTGGTGCAATTATGAACGTCATAAAAACGAGTGATGCAGTAAAATTTATAACATTGAATACATTTGCATTTAGAATAAGTAGCTTTCCTCTGAGGGTACTACCCTACCATGCTCTCCAGACAACTTTGCATAACACTCCACACATATTCTTGCGGAATTCTCTACTTCTTGTAAGTAATGACGCGGTTCTTCAGTTGTCTCCACTGTTTCGTCAGCAGCACTTGGAAGTAAATAATGGGCTAATTTTATTGTTCTTTGAACACTGTGACAGACATTTTGTTCCGAGTAACTTGTTGGTGAACTACGTAAGCATTGACGGGTGCAGACCCTAGGAGCTCTACAGCCACCTTGCCATACCATTTGATCCCCTTTCGTAATACCGTTGAATACGATTTTATTTGATCAGATAAATCTATATATCCCTTGCATTTGTTATAGTCCGCAACTGCGGCTGGTTTTTCTATGTTACCGCCTCGCTGGTTGGTGGTCACCATATTGATTCCATGCTTCCTACTTACCATAAGGACGTCGCGCTTATCCTTCCATTTACTAACGACGACAGAATTGCTTTCTCTTCCAATAATATCGGCTTTTCGTAACTTTTCTTTTAGTTCATCTGCTGGATTCAGTTTTCTGTTTGATCTTAGTGTACCAACAAACTGCGTGTTGCGGTACAACAAACTATGTACTCCACAGATTATATTGGGATTCACACCTTTAAATCCTAACAGTAATGGACCAATAGAAAGAGAACATGGAACTCTTGTGCTAGTGACACACTCAACACTGGTATAGAAGTTGTCAGTGTATACAGTGCGACCTACCGGATCTGTAGGGTCAAGGTCAGTAGCTGGGTGAATGATGCCAGAAGATGCGGCGGAAGTAGAAGGTATCGGGCTATTGCTTCCTTTGTTTCCCCAATTTATTTTTTACGTTTAACACTAGTTGCACCACTCAACGGTTCATCACTTTCCTCAGTAGAACTAACGTTACCATGAGGGACATATGTAAGGTGACCATTTTTTCCAATTTAAAACCAAGATATTTAAAATAGGTCAGACAGCATGAGTAATTGAGTAATAGTCAAATAGTTGCTGTCGTAGAATATAACATAAGTTGAAAAATATTGTGGGGTATGCTTCATGCTTATCTTATTTTTTGTAAAAAGAAGAAGAAGAATGTAATAAAATGTATTTCTTAGCTAACTTACACGCACAGGAGCACTGCACCTTCAGTGAATGTTAGCTTGAAATAACATGATAAGAAAAATTTCTAAACTTGTATCTAAGTGTTACTGAAATAAACAAATTATTATTATTATTTATATCATAGATTATGAAAGTAATTTTGGAAAAAAAATCAAATATTTTATATGGATAGACTACTACATATTAATTATTAATTGGGATTTTGGGTTCAAAGTAATAAAGAAACAAAGTATTAGTAAAACAGAATGGTTTTAATAAAAAAAATAGATACAAAAGTACTTAATGTACATTCCTAATTTTGCTTCTTATATTTTTGTGAAGAGTGGATTGATTTTAATAATAATTCGTTCTCTTGGATTTTTTTATAAAATTTCACTCAAATTTCGTTAAAATTATATTTAGTAATTAGCAAATATTTCAAAGTTTCAACGTGTAATTGCGTTTTATCACTGGACCACATATTGTTCATCAATGAAAAAGCAGGTTCGGCAGGTGCATTGATTTCTGGTATACACAGACAATATTCAACCAATTTACCAATATTTTTGTAGATACCATCATTCTCATTGAAGACTTTGAATATTTCAATGCAGCTGTTCGATACTGGTACAAAATTTTGCTTCCAGTTAATAATTTTTTCATCTGTAGTGCAGTGCAGGACAAAGCATGTTTCATCAAACAGTTCGTCTTCTACTAAATTGATTTCAGAAAAATAATGAAGAATGTAATCATTGCAAACTTGAATGTTGTCATGAGTGGGTTGAGTGTTTAACAAAATCCAATTGAATTTATCAGCATCCTTCCCATTCCTCTAGATATTGAATACATGTCTCATAAAATTCCACAACTTTTCCTTTAAATAGCCGGTTTTAATATGCCTTCTTCCTCTAGAGTCTAGATGTTTCAGATTTTGCCGCACCAGAAGCGGTTATAAAACGCTTGCTTTTCTGCCAGCTAATTTTATTTTTAAGTAGCTGTAAATATTACTAGTTTATATTATAGAACTGTCCTGTTACCTATGCAAAAAGTAAAGCCAACACTCTGTCTCTAGGTTTTCAAAATAATTTGTGATATGTAACGTTCGTTTAGTTTTGCCGCTTTATAGGAATTAAAGTTTTATTTTAATTGCCTCCCTTGGGTCGATTGCTATTTTATTATTTTTGAAGATTAAGTTATCGCAGGTCATTTTTGCAAAGCCTCTGAAAGTTCCCATTGTTCCGCTTGACGTACTTGTGTAGTCTGGATATGCCGATCGAAAACAGTTCTTAGAATTCTTAGTTGGCAGAATGGTCGAAGTCCCACGTTTAAGAATTTTGTTCTGGAATAATTTCGTTTGGGTGAGAGTTTTTGCGGCAGGGGGAATGCCAGTGAACGCTAGCTTCTGGGAGTGAACGGACGTGGTTTTTGGAAACGGATTGTTGGCAGCTCTCTTCTGCTAAATAAATATATCGCATCGTTTTTTGGCTTAGGCAAAAGAATCTTCGACTTAAGTCGGATTAAAAATATTAGCAGTGTTAGCTTTTTGTAAAGACAATTCAGTGAAATTGTTTTCTCGACTTGTGTCGGATTAGAAGCCTTCAACCCCGTGACAACCTTCTTTGAACCGTTGCAAGTGTTAATCCCGTACACCGGCGGATTGCGAATTTTGATTCCTGAAGTTCCCGTCCTTCTTTTTCTTCGCCAAAGAAAGTCCTGGCCCGTAACGTTGTCTCCATCGTGATCCAGTCTTCAGGGGCGCATAAGGCACTAGCACATCAGTAACTATTTCCTTGCATTTTATTCTAGTTGAACACGAGAATCACTCATTTTAACATCACTGGCTGTGTCATGCCTTCATGCGTCATGCTGAATCTTGCAGTTAGAACACGCTGAATGCCGGGTACTGCCGAGAGTCGGCGAGAATAAAACTAAAACTAGGATATACTAGTAGATATGAAATTAGCGGTTCTGGCGCACTGCTCTTATGGGAAATCCCATGTTAAATTTTGTTTTGTATCAGGTCTTTTTTGTGGGGTGTTTGTAATGAGTGCGAGAGAGAGGTACTTCGGATGGTTGATGGTGTGAGAGAGAGGTCCTTCGGATGGTCTGTGTGAAGTGGTTCTTTGTGCAGAGGTGGATGTGGTGGGGGTATTGTCAATGACCAGAAGGTGTAGTGGAGGTGTAAGAAGAAGGGTAATAAGTTGGTAGAGAGAGAGAGAGAGAGAGAGAGTGTAGATGGGTATGTGTATGCAACCCGCCGTACTTTTTTATAAATACGTGGGGATTCGACCCGTGGACCGTTGTATTACGAAGCAGAGATGATTTGCTCGCAGCCACCGAGGCTAGTTGCTATAGGATTGTAGTAAGTGGTATATATGTGCGCCCCTGAAAACGTCGCGAGAGTATGCAGCATGGATGTAGCAATTTGATATCGGCTATCCCCGCTCCCCGCGCCGGATAGCTTGCTTAAGCTGGTGGTGGTGAATTGATGATTAATTAAACTATTACCTAATATAATAATAATGTAATAGTAGCCAAAAGAATAATAATAACCAACTAGTATAGGTACAAAATGGGGGTTGGGGGTGGTGAGAGTGGGGTGTGTATATTTTATGTATGTTGTAGAGGGATGCATATGACGGCGGGGGTTGGAGGGGGTGTTTTTCCGTTTATTTTCCCCAAATTTCCACCCGTTTCGGAGATATTTGACATTTTAAGGATTTTTAAGGTGGTTTGGACTTAGAAAAATTTGCAATAAAATTAAAGAACTATAGTAACTAGTATAGGTACAATAGGGGTTGGGGGTGGTGAGAGTGGGGTGTGTACTATATATATATGTTGTAGAGGGATGCATATGACGACAGGGGGTTGGAGGGGGTGTTTTTTCGTTTATTTTCCTCAAATTTCCACCCGTTTCGGAGATATTAGACATTTTAAGGATTTTTAAGGTGGTTTGGACTTAGAAAAATTTGAAATAAAATTAAAGAATAGTAACTAGTATAGGTACAATAGGGGTTGGGGGTGGTGAGAGTGGGGTGTGTACT
>JABXWE010018667.1:0-13664 GCA_014611495.1 Limonius californicus
TAAGTCTGTTCGTTACGAGGCAAGGTTTTAGGATAGCACTTGAACAACCGTTTTGAGGAAAATAACTCTACTGTTGAATAAAGATGATATGAACAGTTTCCAGTATGGGAAAGTCCAGGGAGGCAGTCGCGTCCACTTATTTCTATTGTACAACATATATCTATATTTCTTTTCTTTTATTTCTGTGATAACTTCTTGATCATGTGCATTCCAGGTACTCATTCTTATGGGACCGCGGTGGTCGAGTGCGAGAACGCATTGGCCACTCGAGGTCACACTAAATGCAGTTGGTCTGTTGGGGCGATCGAATCCCGACTGGGGCAACCGCATTTGGTTAGTTAAGTTTAGGGTGCATGTTGCATGAATGTTTAGTATGTAAGGGACGCCCGCACCCCCTGAAGTAATGCGAAAGCGGTTCCTGGGGGGGACCGGTAGTATGAATGTGTGGAGAAAAAAAAAAAAAAGGTACTCATTCTTATGGCGTTTTTCTTTTTTAATCGTTTTTTCCCTTTTTTCTTGCCGAATCGTTACCTTTGGGAATAATCCATTTCCGAGGCTTCGTGTGGTTCTGTGAGGTTTATTTTAGTTTTTACCCCTAGGCAGGGTGCTAACCTTACCCAGGGAACCCTCCTCCTTTCTCATCTGGGCTTGGGACCGGCCATGGCGTTGTTGATTTAATTATATAAAATAATTTATTGTAAAACATCTGAAGGGAAATTTGGAGAATACTTTTAAGTTATTCATTAAAATTGATTCCCTTAAGGAGAACTGAAAAAGGAATCAAGTGTATTTGTGAGTTTTTACCTAATAAACTCTAGTTCGGAAACTTACCATTTCCAAAACGGAGGATGTTGATAATACAATATTAAGTACACAATAGCAGTAAAAACCAATTAATAAAAATTTAACACCTTGGATTTCGCGAATAGGTGAGGCTGCAAACTGTAGTTAGTTAGGTACAAAGTGTTAATTTTGCGTGCTATGTCTACTGTCTAAATCAAGTATAAAAAATTTTATGCTACATGTAAAATTACATTGGATATAACAGAAAGTGATCTAGGTCTAGTATGGCATCGAAAGCAAAATAATATTGTAGAATGACAAAACTTAAATAATGCAAGAGATTAACTTACAAGTTTGAATCCTCGCTATGATGTTCTGAATAATATTATATGTATAGATGGTGGCACATTATGATTAATATTAATGATTATTGGTTATGGGTGAAATCTCTTAATGTTTCATGTTATCATTTTGTGTTGTAGTTTACATAGTGAGTTAGATAACGTAACCCGCGGTGTTCACACAGTCGAGCGTGCTCAAGAAACAGACTCGGTAAATTTAGAACATAAAAGTATGGTAACATCACCGGTAACTCCCCCAGCTCCAACGAATAACAACACAGGAAGGGTTCAAACTCGTAAAGAGCAGAGAAGTGGCAACACTTTGTATCAGGAACTCAGTTTTCAGGTATGTTTTACAATTACATGTTGTCAATGCCGTTGGAAATGTGCTTTTATGTGACTTATTAATATTGTGAATATCCTACTGATGTTTATTAATTTACTTTAGTTTCAACTTTACAATAAAATTAAGTTATTTTATTTCTATTGTAGGATGCTGATGCTTTAGGAGATATGGATGATGGAGCTGATATAACAGGTAATTTATATACATTTATATTTAAATAAAATTAGAAAAAATTATCAGTACCTTTCAGAACTTCATATTAATGTGAAACTGATTTTTCGGGCGTGTATGACGTAAATAACATACAGGATGTCAATTTGAAAACGTACAGTGTGTTATATCGTTGGAAATAAAACAGGTATTGAAACCTCTGGAATCCGTTTTTACAATATGGAGGGGGAAATCATCATGACTCATAGGGTAACCTTTCTTATTGAACCCCTTAGGCCCCTAGCAACCCTGGAAAAAAATTCAAAATGGTAATGCCCACTTTGTGATACCTCATTGAAAAGCTCTTACAGAATGCTATTCAATAATAGCAAACCTTTACCTGATTCATTTCAGTCATTCTAGGAAATAAATTAAGATTTTGAACATTTTGGAAAGTTTGTCGCGGGTTAACTCGGCACTCCTGAATTATTCCTGGTCGACTAAAGCTGAATTTTGTAGACAACAGATTTTAAATGACTGTAAAAAGAAGTCTACTGGGGTCAAATCTGGAGAACTTGGGGACCATTCTATTTGCCCAAAACGAACCAGGTAAAAAAATGTTTACTACCGTTGAATAGCATTTTGTAAGAGCATTTCAGTGAGGTATTATAAGGTGGGTGTTAGTTACCATTTTAAAATTTTTTGTCAGGGTAGCCAGTGTTTGAAGGACTGAGTGGGAAAGTTTACCTTATGAGCCATTATTATTCCCCCTCCATGTTGTAAAAACGATGTCTAGAAAAGTTCAATACCTATTTTTTTCCATAAATATAACACATTTTCAAATTGACACCTTGTATAGTATACACTAAATCAAACATATTTTTCTCATTTAAATTTTCTTTATTATTAAAACATTCCGTTATTATTTTTAGCTTCATATTCTTATTTATCTTTTTTTGTTCCTTTTGTTTCTATAAAAAATTTCCCTGTTATAGTTTTATCTGAAAATTGCTCCTCTGTGTTTAAAAAAAATGTTTCCTGCCTTATTTTTCTAAAAAATGTTTCATTTATGCCTTTATTAAAAAATATGTTTCATTCTTCTTCTTTGTATTCTTATTTATAAAATGGTTTTTTGGTGTTCTTAAATAAAAACATGTATCTTCTGTATTTTTATTTGCAAGAAACGTACGGTTTGTTGTTATAATAATCAGCACGACAGGCCTTTAAGGCCCAGGGCTTTTTGGGAAATTTCTTTCCATTTTTTTCTGTCCTCCGCTTTGCCTTCCCAGTTATTCACTTTCATCTCCTTCAGGTCTGCTACAATGCACTTTAACCATTGCCTTTTCGGTCTTCCCCTTCTGTTTGCCCCCTCCGCCTCTAGGTATAGTACTTGTCTAGGTATTCTTGTTTCTTCCATTCTTATTATATGCCCCAGCCAATTCACGCGCTTTTGTTTTATTACGTTTACTATGTCAGGTTCACAGTATTTTTCGTATAGTTCGTCTTCTCCAGAGCCCGTCTTCTTTTATTCCTCCGTACATCCGCCTTAGTATCTTCTTTTCAAACACATACAACTTTGATTTGTCTTTTTGCCTTAACGTCCAGGTTTCCCCCCCCCGAAAGTCATTACAGGCCTTATAATCGTTTTGTACACTTTCACTTTGGTTGCGCGGGAAATATTTTTTGACCTTAGTACTTTACTTAGGGCTCCCGCACTCTTTAAGCCACTGGTTATTCTTCTTTCTATTTCATTCATTAGGTCCCCATCACCTGCTACTTCAAAGGTAAAACTTTGACTGTTGGCGTCACCTTTAATTTTTAGCTGCTTGGTTTCCTGCCGGTTACACACCCCACTTACTAAGTATTTAGTTTTACTTTCATTTATTGTTAACCCGTATTTTGCTGCTTCTAACTGTAATTTTTTAACTAAAGATTTTAGCTCTTCTTGGACCCGAGTCACAATCGCTACATCATCTGTATACGCCACCAACTGATAAGCATTCCTGAGTATATTGCTGTTTCGTTTGTTACCGCTTTTCCTTATTATTACCTCCAAGACTAGGTTAAACAGCATTGCAGAGATAGGGTTTCCTTGTCTCAGTCCATTTTTTGTTGTAAATTTTTCAGATAATGTACCTTGGATTTTCACCTGGTTTGTAGTGCCAGCTGTCATTTTTATTAGTTCAATTAATTCTTCGGGGAGGTTTAATTCTTTCAGCGCTTGTACGGTTTGTTACATAACTTAATTACTGTACTGAAGCAAATTTTCTGTGGTACATAAAACTTAACTTTTTTGAAGTTAAGAAATGCTATTAGACACGTGCATCACATAACTTTTCCTCAGCTTGCTGTACCAATAAAGGTCACCTTGCTAAAACCACGTGATTTTTCAGCATGGTACATATTAAACATGACTTTCACCGTCATATTTAAGAGGACCACGCCTTCTCGGAATTTACAAAATAAATTTAGAGGGAACTCTTATGAAATTGTACATTTTCAATGATTTGCAACCACAATGCACTACCTAGTATGATGCAATTTAAACAAATTAGTTTGGTAGTTTAAAACAACGCACAGAACCTAACCATCACATATTGCATGTGCCAAACTGAAAACTATGCTTTTGTTTGAGGGTACATCAAGCTGGGCGTGTAACGGCTTCCCATGCTCATGCCTAATATACCTTATACGTTATGAAACAACCTTGAAAAATATTAAGGGCTTCGAAGTTATAGGCTGTCAAGCATTTTTCCCCCAATAATCGTGTAGTTTTTACTTTAAATAAATGTACATATTTTGTGATAATTGTTTAAATCGTGATTATGTACATTATTTTAAAGCATATAAAATGTGCTTTCATTGGATATATAACTTGCCCAAGTTTTTTTGTTATATTCATACAAAACATACGCCTACTTGATCAGAAACGTTTTTGCAATTTGTCGAAAATTGGTGCAATTAATTTTGATAAACAATTGTGTGTTTGCCAACTATAACCCTTCATAATTGGAAAGTTTTATCGGGGGATCTCAATGGGAACATGGTGAAAAAAAATTTTCATCGGCGGCTTTACTGATATTGCCAATCTTGCTTGTAACAAAAGAAATTCGCAGTTTGTTATGCTGGAAACGCAATCTGAGTAACTGTTTCTAGAGATTTATATAATATTTAAGATAACAGCAACTTGTATTTACGAGTATTTATAATAATAATATAAACTAATCAATTAGAAACTTTTATTCTAAATCTCAATGTGAACACAGTGAAAATAGTTGCTTTCTGGGGCTTAAGTGAATTTGCGAATTCCGTTTAAAACAAAAGAAAAATATGGTTAGTTTGACTACTTTACACCTAATAGTTAGGTGCATATTTAAAAAAAAGAGAAAAGTCGGAGCATGTAAGTTTTGTTTTTTGTAGGAATCTTTGAAACATTGACACTGTGGCTATACATTTATTCTAAAAATGGCTTATTTGGTGTCTTTCACAAAATTCTCTTATACCCAATTAAAAGAAAATTGTTACTTCACGAAGAGATCAGCAGCCCAGTATAAAAATTAATAACATTTTCTTAATATATGTCTTCATGAGTAAGAATTTGGATAATAGCGTAGGAAAAAAATTTATGCGATGGTTTGGATGGGACAAGTTTTCAAAGATGATGAAAACCAAATTACCACTCCAAAAAATTTGTTCAAATGATGCAAAAACCTTAGGAATGTTCACTTTTTAAATATTACTAACGCAGTATATGAAGAAGAAAAAAATACTATTACGGAAACGATTTGATAGAGCAGTACAAATAAAAGGAACGCAGAAGTACCACTGCTTTATTCTACATTCTAGAACGCAAATGAAATCTAAATTATTTTCATTTTTAGAAGACGAAATCGTTGTAATTGTTGGTAAATAATTGTTTTGGTTATATGTACTACTATTGTTAATATGCGTGAATAACTGTTTCTACTTATGTTACCCATTGCTGTAAAATGTGTGTATTTTTATGTTAATGACTAAATGTTAAATATTTGAAAATAGAAGTTTCTGTTATCTTAATTGTTATATAAATCTCTAGAAATAGTTATTTTTCTTTTTATTATTAATGAAGGTATGCCTGAACAGTTATTTTCGTTTATTTTAGTTGTGTTTGTAAATATTTGTAGATAGTTCTTTTTCGTAATGACTAAAATTATGCCAAATTATTAAATTATGAATCGTCGGAGCCAATTTTCTAAGTCAGATTGTGTTTCCATCACAAACTCCGAATTTCTTTTGTTTTAAGCAAGACTGGCAATATCAGTAGAGCCGCCGATGGAAAACAATTTTTTTCACCGTGTCCCATTGAAATCTCACGATGAAACTTTCCACAATTATGAAGGGTTATAGTTGGCAAACACACACATTTTTTTATGAAAGTTAATTACACCGATTTTCGACAAATTGCAAAAACGTTTCTGACCAAGTAGGCATATCTTTTGTATGAATATAACACAAAAACTTGGGTAAGTTATATATCAAATGAAAGCACATTGCATATACTTTAAAATAATGTACATTTATTTAAAGTAAAAACTACACGTTTATGGGGGTAAAATGTTCGAAATTTGACAGCCTATAACTTTGAAGTGCTTAATATTTCAAGCTCCAACATTTGTACTTTTACATATCTCCATATACTAACACTTCTTCTTCTTAATCGGTCCTCTTTCTACCTTAATTCAGGTGTAGAGGTTTTCTTGTATTATTTCTTTGTTATTTCCCTCCATTTAGGTCTGTTTTTGGCAATCTCTGTCGCTTGTGTCCACGATAAGTATATTTTGCACTGTTTTGGCTATCTGTTCATTCCAAGTTAACCGTGGTCGTCCTCTGGGTTTCTTTCCATTTAACTTCATCTGCCATATTGTTTTCGTTGTTTTCTCAGGGTTCATTCTCATTAGGTGTACCCACCATTGTAGTTGTCGTTGCTCTCTTATTTTGTTCAGGTCTCTCGTTCCAAGTCTTTCTCTGATCTCGCTGTTTCTGATTGTGTCCTTTATTCTCACTCGTAGTACCTTCCTCAAATATCTCATCTCTGTTGCTTCTAGTCTACTTTTATGTCTTTCGTTTAACACCCACGTTTCACACCCATAAATTAGCCTCGGCACAAATATTGTTTTAAACACTTTTATTTTTGTTTTACGTGATTTTTTCTCTTTTACTTATAAAATTCTTATCTAAGACATATAGTAGTTTGCTTGTACTTGCGGTACAGTTTTTTATTTTTCCGTCTATTTTCCCATTATCTTCTATTGTGTAGCCTAGATATTTAAAACTTTTTACTTGCTCCAGCTCTCTGTTGTTTATATTAATTTTTATTTTATGATGTTCTCTGGCTATTACCATGACTTTTGATTTATTTGTGTTAATTTCTAGATTTTTCTCCTGTAATGCATCGTTCCATATGTTCATGTTGTGTTGCAAATTTTCCTCGCTGTTTGCTAAAATTGCTGGGTCATCAGCTTACGCTAGGTTTGGTAGTTTTACTGGATTTAATCTGTAGTGTCCCCATGTTTGATTTTTTGTCTCTTCTATACACTTGGTGTTTATTTCGTCCATTAGTATTATTAATAGATATGGGCTTAGTGGTCCCGGGTTGCCCGTTCACTTAGATCAGGAGAGTTAAGGCTCCGGTCAGTACTTTGATGGGTGACCCAAAGGTTGCGTTAAGGCGGTGCCTCTCTCCCACGAGGATTGATCACTATGGGAGAGTAGATCAACAACCCCCCTTATGGGAGAGGCGCTTGCCGAACAATGGGATATTGCGGGATATCAAAAAAAAATGGGCTTAGTGCTCCTCCTTGTCTGATACCTGCAGTAGATATGTACTCTTCAGATTCATTATTTTGTGTTCTTATTATGTTTCAGGTTCTTATAAATACTTTCTATGCTTGCAATTAGGTCTTCCTCTACTTTGTTGTTTTTAAGTGTGTTCCATATATCTGAGCATCTCACTCTTATCAAATGCTTTGGTTAGGTCTCTGAAGCGTATATTATCAATATTACAATTTACTTTTGGCTTAGACCGCGTCGTCATTTGGGACCTACACCCAGCATTATCAGGTAAGGACCGACCTGTAGCTTGTCTGACTGTACAAGCATTTGCTCTAGAAGTTTGAGCCATATTTGTTCGTAGGCCCTGCCTGCCTAAACAGGGCCGTGTGCTTAGCTTATTTAAAGCTTGGGGCGGACAGTGTTCTATTCATTCTGAAGATGCAAGCTGCAATGTCTTGCGAAACGTTAGTTTTATGGGTTCACAAACAGCTAACAGGCATAAGCCGATTAAGTATTATTGTCCTGGCAAACAAAATACATCAAGATCAAATCCTTGTCCGCCCCAAGGTTTGATTAATACAAGCACACGGCCCTGTTTAGGCAGGCAGGGCCTACGAACAAATATGGCTCAAACTCCTAGAGCAAATGCTTGTAAAGGGAGACAAGCTACAGGTCAGTCCTTACCTGATAATGCTGGGTGTAGTTCCCAAATGACGACGCGGTCTAAGCCGAAAGTAAATTGTAATACTGACAGTTCGAGAAACCGCGAAAGCCTCAAAGAATATAAGCCTATATTAACTGGTTTCTCGTGTTCTGTCATCTTCTCTATTAACAGTTTGACAGTGAATAATGCGTCATGCGCACCTCTTGTTGGCCTGAATCCGTTTTGAAGGTCGTTTAGTTTGTCTTCTACATTAGTTCTTAATCTGTTTTCTAGTACGGCCACATATATTTTCGCTGGGACACTGATCAGTGATATTCCCCTGTAATTGTCGCAGTTTTTAGTATCCCCTTTTTTATGTATTTGCAGGATAATGGCTATTTCCCAATCTTTTGGTATTGTTTTTAGTTACCATACTTTGTTTATAAGGTGCAGTAGTGTCTCGAATCCTTTTTCTCCCATGTATTTTAGGAATTCTGGTGCAATTCTGTCACATCCTGGTGCTTTCCCACTTTTCAGTTTCTTTATTGCTGTCTCTAATTCGTTTCTCGTTATTTCATTGTTTGTTGACTATGCTTCCTCTTTCTCTCTGTGTACTGTGTCTGGGTGCCTTGTCTTGTTCGTTTTTATCGTCTGTCAGTAGTTCCATTCTGTAGAAGAGTTTTTGGTTGCAGTTGTTATTTTGTTCCTGAATTTTTCCATTCATCTCTTTTTGCTTTTAAGACTAATTCCTTTACTTGTTTCCTTACCTGTTTATATGTCTCATAATCTTCCGTACTTTTTGTGGTTAGATATTTCCTCCATTTTTCTTTTTTCTTTTTAACTTGTACCTTTATTTCTTCGCTCCACCAAGATGTTTGCTTTTTCTTACTTTTTCTGTATGTTCCACATATATTAGCGGCTATTATTAGGGTTTGTTTAAATATATTCCATATTTCCATTTTTTATTTCCTATTCTTGTTTTCCAGTATTCCTGTGATTTTCTGTTGAAATTTCTTTTGGTTTTCTGTGTTTCTCAGTTTATACACTTTTAATATCTCGCGCTGTTTTTCCTTTTGATCTATTTCCGGTTTATCTATTTTACTATTACTATTTTTATTATACTTATACACTTATCCGTTAATATTGAAAATTTGTTTGTTTACAGGTGGTTGGGTACATCCAGGCGAATACGCTTCATCAGGTAAAACCACAAATTTTCAGCATGTTAAAGAATTCTGCATGATAGTAAAGTTCACGTACAAATTAATCAATTTATAAGTCACCGTTAATTCATTAACCAAGCAGTAGTAACTGCATGAGGCTAACAGTAATTTATTAAGTTGTAAATTTTGTTATTGTGTTAAAATACGCATCGTTTGATACTAATCGTTATTTATGTTTCGCTATGCTTCGCCATCGTCATCTCATCCAGTCAACGATAACTTTTTTGGTAAGCAATTTCTGTTGGATTATTTAATATTTAACTATTTAATATGTAGCCACGATTGAAACAACGAAATGGGCTGTACATATGCTTGTGCAATTGTTTCAGTTGTATTTAATTGTGTCTTCCAACGATATCAGCCCTTTTGGTAGCATGTTTAAATTTAGAGTTATTGTGTAAATATTTGCTTAGCTGATTTTAAATATAGCTACAATTTGTATGTGAAGTAGTTTTATTTAATGCTTTTTGTTGGTGGATACATGAGTAGGAAGATGAGAATTACTGTTTATACAACCGATCACATAATTCGTACCTGTCCCAACACATTTTTAATTAATATTTGATTCTATAGTAAGTTGTTAGGTTTATTTTTTTCACTTTTATTTTAATTGCATGAGTTTTTTTTACTTTTAGTTCTTGTTGAAAAATAAAGAATTGACATCCAATCAAATACCAATTAATTGACGTTTGTAAATATCTTTTATATTTTGTGTACCCATTGCATTGCTATTTCAAAAATAGTGTTGTAGTTGACATTTTTCTTCGGCACAGCATTTCTGATCAATATCGCCGTTTACAGAAAATTTTGTAGCTTCTTTACTAGTACAGCTATCAAGCACAAATAAAGATCATTCTTTACTACATGAAGTGTTCTATATTTGATTATCAATGTTGTAGCTACATCTCTTGTACAACCGCATGAAGAGGCCGTTACTAAATATTTAATGATTTCATTTAAATTTCTGTTTTCAAGCTTTTAAGAATGACCAAAGTCTCACTGTTCAAACATTTTGTGCTTGCATATATCTGATTGTACTATTAATTCACTAATTCTGAAACCTGAACCTCTAGTCCTTTTTTTTATAGACCTCTTAACACAACCCAAACCTTAAAATTGTCACTCTTTTAGGCTTGATATCTCAAAAAAATCTCAAAGGGGACAGGTCCAAAAATTCGAATGTATGTATTTATGCAGCGATGCGGTCTTTGCCGCATACTTGTAAAAACTTTAACTTCCAGACTTAAATAGTTTGAAGGCTGAACTGTGGTGTGTGAGCTCGTGTTTGTAAACAAAACATTTAAACGTCTGACAGATGGTGCCAAATTAAATAGGAACTATAAAGATTTACTCGATCTTTTTTTTTATGGTGGTCTGTATGATGAGGCTTGTGTGTTTAACAAGTACATAGGCGGTGTCCAGGTGGAGACATTATACAGGAAATATTACCTAGTGAAATAGACAAATGCTGGATAAATCAGTGGGACAGTACAGACAGACCTGAACTGGTTACAGTTGTCCGGCCAGTAGATGAATTTATGGATACTTTAAAAGAAAACTTAATTAAAAAAATATCATTTTGTGTCAAAGATACAAGGATAACACTTACAGAAAAAGATAGATGTAGCCAGTCAGACTTTTTAGAAAATTTCACCTCTACCGAGTACAGGATGAAATCTAGTTATCACTAGGGTAACCACCAATACAAGGTTCATTCATTCATTTATTATTACACATACACTTTAGGGGAAGCTGTTGAAGTGTAAAAGTATTTGTACTGTAAGTGAGCATATGCAGCAGTTCATGCATTCCAGGTTAATATAATTTCTAACATAAAAATGTGGAACCATCAGTGAAAAAAGTTGTTTATTTTACTGATGGTGCTGCCATCCAGCATAAAAATAAAAAGAACTTTGTTAATATTTTCAAACATTTTGATGTTATTGGACTAGAGCTGAATGAAGTTTCTCTGCTTCATTCTATGCAAAAATGCTAGGAATGTAATGTAATGTGGTACTACAAAAAAAATCATCTAAACTCTATTGGTTGAGCATTGAGCTAGAGCGTAACGCTTGACAGGTGCGTTGATTTACCGGATGTGTATTTACGTAATATTCCTTGCGTTTCTAAATTAACGTCAGAATTCTTTTTTAGAAGAATTGGTGGTTCTGAAAAGAACCATTTTTTTTAAGTAAAGGCGTTTTATGGACTTCGAGACATCTGCATTACAAATATTGACGTAAATGTTACAGGTACCGTATTTATAGGTGTTTTATTTAAAAAATTAATTAAATTTAATATTAATGAGTCTACAAGCAAAACTTACCGGCATTTACCCAAGTTTCATCGGTATAAAAAATTACTCGACCTGCTTCCCGATATTTTCGGATAGTTTTAAGATAATTTCGACGCCACGCGATAATATCTTCTCTATCTATGAACATTTAAAATTTAATTTTTTTATTATTCCATATAAAGTCGACCTCTTAAAACTCGGCAATTGGTCATCATTGTTAACGAACGCCAAAATTTAATTTATGGTTGGTATTTCGTTCTGAAAAAAAAAAATTCGTGAACCTACACAGAAATTTACTAAGCTCAGAAATGCAACCGGTAATTGCGAGTGCAAAGTAAAGGTTTTGAGCGTCAATTACTCCTTAAGTAACGAGGCATTAGCGTTATCTAGCGTAGACCAATCACAGCGCGCGCTCGGGTGAGTCAAACACGTGCGTTTGTTGACGTTCTAGCTCAATGCTCAACAAATGGAGTTTAGAAGTAGTTTGCAGGCCAAATTTTAACACCGCAAGATATGCATAAATCTTGTTTTGAAAAAATTACCGGCGTTACATACATTTATGTATCAACTCATAAGGTACAATCAAATTATGCAAGACTTAGAGCACTATTTGTAAATGCCAAACAGGACTACATACAAGAGATTATTATAGATTATTTCCTCTGAATTCATTTCAAATAAGATTATTTAAAACATCCCAATAATCCGCATTTGAAGACGTGCTAATGATCCCCATCCATCAGAAAATTATATAAACAGTTAAAACAATTAAATTAATTACGTTCATATTATTGTTTCCTGTAATATAACTAAAGTGAACGTTTAAACTTGTATAAAAACTTACCCTCATAATAGCATAAATAGTAGTAGTATTTTAATTTTTCCTACATATTTCAGATGATTTAAAACCAACCCTTGCTCAGAAGTTGGAAAATTAAAATTGTCTTGTTTTTTTTACTTTGCCGGCAGTGCAGCCTTAAAACTACTTAACTCTGCAAGTTGAGATTTTTACTGCAAGTTTATCCCAAAGAATGCATTGCTGTGAAAAAATATTGGAATTTTAGGACCTTTCCCTTTGGAGATATCAAGCCTAGAAGATTGAAGATTTTAGGGTTTGGGCTGTGTTTAGACGTCCACTGAAAAAAAGACGAATAATCTCAGATTTAAAAATTGCCGAATTAATAGTCCAACTAGATACATGTAAGAATAAAAAATTAACAGCCTGAGATTTTGACCATCCTTAAAAAGTATGCTTAAAAACAGAAATATAAGCAAAATCATTAAACATTTCGTAACTGCAATTTCATGCATTTCCACAAGAGATATAGCTAAAACATTGATAATCAAATGTAGAACACTTCATGTCGAAAAGAATGATTTTTATTTGAACATGACAGCTGTAGTAGTAAAGAAGTTATTAAATTGTCTATAAGCGGCCATTTTAATCAATGATGTGTAGAGCTGAAGTAAACTGCCAACCACAAAAAAAAATTGATACTTGTAAACATTTTTTTTTTTTGCTATGTTTGAAGTATAAATCCATTAGGAACATCTCATGAAAAATATTTTAAAATATCAAGCAAGCAAATTCTGTCTGAAATTAACAGTACTGAACCTTGACATTTCTATATTAATAATTAGATTATTCTAATAGCACTTTAATTTTGTAGTGATATATTTAACTTTGAATTTCTTCATGTCTTTTCCAGTGGGAAATAAAGATGTACATTTTGAGATCAATCTTTGTAATTCAATATTTTAAAAAATCTAAAATTAAGAAGAAAGAAAAAAAGAAAGAAGACAATTGATGTTAATTAAATATTTGCATAACTGCTTTGAAGCTATATTTTATTGGTATTTGATTGATTACTGTGAATAAAATCAATATAAAACATAGGATGGCTTTAAACATGAACTGCAAAGATTCGAGCAATATTTAAAAAAATAGACTACACTGATGGACAAAATTAGCGCACCACCTATAAATTTTTGAATATACAGGGTGTCCTTTAAATGCCTTAAAAGCTTCAGGTAGAATTTTTCCTTTATGAATGCTTAATACAAATCTTCA
>JABXWE010018668.1:0-15908 GCA_014611495.1 Limonius californicus
AGTGCTACCTGAAGCTTTTAAGGTATTTAAAGGACACCCTGTATATATTGTGGTGATATACCAGTGCTGATGTCTTACTTCAACAGAATTTTGTAATTTGTGTTACTTATGTTTTAATTTTACTTGGTTTATAAAATAATGACTGGCACATCAAGCATGTAAACAGGAATGTTTATTCTATTTTTAGAATAAACGTTGGCATAGGACAAATAAGATTCGTGAAATGTTTTAATTGGCCAGATGGCAGGGTTGTCGGGGAGATGGATAAATAATAGGAGAGTTTTTTCCAAAAGATGAAAAGCGGCGGATGTGTTTGAGAAACACTGTAATCCGAGCTTATATTTGAAATTCTAAATCATTTAATAACAAATGTTAATTTGGTATGGTTTATATTAAGGCATTGTAATATTATAAAACTATTAAACTTGGACTTTGTTGGGAACTTGGAATCTTTTATTTGAATACTGGTAGAGATTATGACAACGTGGTACGAAGGTGATATGAAGGTATGGAGTTATAATTATTGAGCGACCCAGAGACCCTATGAGAGCTAGACCGGTAGAGAATTGAAGTTTGGTTTGACAGAAGCTATTACTGTATTGGGGGTGTACGTAGCTAATTGAACACGATAATACTGTTATCACTGGTAAAGAGCAGTTATTATACATAGCAATATATATATATATATATATATATGTGTGTGTATTGCTGTATTACCACTTGCTCTAATTGAGGTATCTTAACCTATTGCTAATTCTAATAAAGGTATAAAATGAATTGTAATCAAACATAATTCAAATACGATGTAAATGTTTGCTTCCGATAGGAACTTGGTCCTTCGTTTCTGTGTAACTTGACTTCCAGGATGCAAAACAGGTTGTTTTTTTGATCTTCATCTGTGGGAAAACATAGAGGATACTTTACAACTTTATCTGTGCATTCTTGAGCTGTAATTTCACAAATATTAGTAAAAACATAATGGTTGTGACAGCTAGATATTATAATGTTAATTTGTGAATGTAATACTTTTCTTTAGAGAAAAATATGTTTGAAATGATGTTCTTATGTATATAAGGAGGCGTTGTGACAATATTTATTAATTTTGAATATGTTTTTAATAATTTATTAAAAATTTAATTGTCAACTTTCTTATGATTTATTGGAAATAGGTCGTATGAGGTATCATTTGTGAGGAAATTTGTATGGATCATTTTGGTGTTTTCTTTTGTTGTGTAGCTTTAGCGATAAGAAAGTTATAGAAGTTTACAGAAATTTGTAATTAATTTAGTTAATTTATATCTGTAATCTGATTTCTGTTTCCTGTGTTTGGACATCACTGCAGTTATCCACGTATATTTACGAAAATGCCAAGCACTTGGCAAGCACTTGCCGTACAACTGACCACAAACTGCATACGAGATGGAAATTGCCGCGTAGCCCGCCACATTTGAATTATTTAAAAATCAGGTACGAGGTTAAAGTTAGAAAAAATAAAAGAACAATGAAATAAAACCTTGTAGTTGTTTATTGTATTTAATTTTGCCTGATAAATTTGATTTATTTGTTTTTGTTAAGGGAAAGCACAGATAATTGTGATTCGGCCTTGATAATCGAAATGGTAATTTTATTTTCCATATGCTTTTTTGTGTTGTGTTTGTTTGTTGCCAGCTAGAAAAGTTATATAGAACGATCAATTGTAGCAGCGTCCCCGAATCAACTAAAAAAGTTTGTGAGAATATTTGACTTATGTTGGTTAAATAATTTATAAATTTGTGTATGTTCTGTTTAATATCCATTTAGGAAAGAAAGGAGTTTAATTTGTTTATGGCATTCAACATAGTAAGTTTAACCACGCACAATTTTGTATGCTGTATTTAATTTATTTATAACCTTGTACTATTATAATATTATTAAAAGGGGTAACTCAGCAATATATACCTATATATATATATATATATATATACAGGGTGAGTCGGAAGGAACGGACAAACCCTACGAGTGTATCGTACACCTGAAAATAATGAAAAAACTCAAATGTTGCATCCTGAGTGTCCACTTTTACTTTGTCTACTTCATCTTTGAACAAGCCCCATAAACAATAATCTAGTGCTGTGAGGTACGGAGAACTTGGAGGCCAACTAATAGTACCACCGCGACCAATCCAACACCCTGGAAACCTTTCGTCCAAATATTGCTTGATCTGACGAGCGAAATGCGCAGGAGCTCCACCGTGCTGGTAGTACATTTGCATTCTGATGTTTAAAGGAGCGTCCTATAGTAGTCCGTGTAATTCATTTTGTAAAAAATTATGTAGTTGTCGCCTGTGAGGCGATTCTCCAAAATGAAAGGGTCAATTAAATAACCATCGACCATACAACACCACACGTTTACCGAAAACTTATGTTGAAAAAATTACTTTCGACTGTTGCGTGGGGATTTTCGTCTGACCATACATGACAGCTGTGAGTATTATTAATGCCGTCACGGGTGAATGTTGCTTCATCTGTAAAAAGTAAGCGCAATACAACACGAGGATTAGTATTTATCCACCGACAAAATTCCATACGTTTAGGATAATCTTCCGGTTGTAGGAACTGTACTCTCTGTACATGGTATGGATGTAAGCCATTCTCGTGGAGTGTGTTTATTACTTTTGTTTGTAGAATGCCCAATTGAACACACACTCAAAAATTAACGTTAAATCACTGTCACAATACACTGGCACAGTACCAGAACAATAAAGTTATCAAATGTTTTTTAACCTCGAACATGGCATACTAAATAAACATTTTAATTACAGGCGGCCTTCGTAGACGAAGCAGAAAATGTTTAAAGGTGAATGGCGGTATTTTTGAACATTTCTTATAAGAATGTTATGATTACCAAAACGTTAATGTATGAAATTTTGTTTATTTTTAATTACACTATAACTTGAAAACAAAAATCGGATAACAACATTTGAGTTTTCTTACATTATTTTTACGTCTACATACACATACACTCCTGGAGTTTGGTCCGTTCCTCCCGACTCATCCTGTATATATAGGCACCCCCCATTTAGTGATTTTTTTCTATATAATGATTTTCTTGCGTGACCTTCAGACTGAATTACATGTACAAATGTAAAGGCTCCAATATGGTGATGTTTTTCTTTCAGACTTTTACCATATTACTCAGGTATACAGGTAAAATTTTGAGCAGAGTATGAAATACTATCTCTTATTTGTGATTTGTGAATATTGTATCTTCTTGGTCAAGCATAAATTTATGTTTGTACATGCATTATAAAATGTTCCAACAATTCATAGAAGTTGTACTGTCGTACTGCTAATGGACAAGATTCGTATGATGTAATAGGATAATCTTTGGTTTTCAGATTTCTCAATGTGAATTTCATAAATACATGCATTTCTTAGTTGTCATCTTGGTGTTAAACCAAGCAGGTCTTTAAAAATCCAAAAACTAAAATGTTTGATTAACTATTGAAGACAAGCTACAGGTGCTGGAAGATGTCGATAAGAGTGTCACACAAAAAGATTTGGTATTGCTGCTAACAATGTGTCGGTTAATTCGGACTGAAAACAATTAGGCTGTGTGTTATTCAATTTTATAAAAAATATCGGCCCAAATGTTGCCGACTATCAAATATATGAGATTAATTTTGTATCTAAACATGAATTCTGTATAGTGTAGTTTCTATATAGTTATGTTTTTTGGCTTACTTTCCAACATCACTATATGGGCGTTCGACTGAACGTTATTTATTCACTACTCTACATTCCTTAAATTTTTGCCACCCCCACAATCTGCCGGCCGGGTGCGGTGCACCCCCGGGTTCGGTGCACCCCCGGGTTGTGGCGGCCCTGCGCGTGGGAACATGAAAATATTTGTTAAAACTGAAACTTTTTGTATAGATGTTCATTTTTGTTAAGCTGTTTCTCAAATAAAAACATCGGAGGAAATGTAAAGCTAGCCATTATTTTTTCTCACATACGCCAGCAATTTTTATCAAGTCTGTAGGATTCATCTTGGTAAGCGAAACATATAACTATTGACGCACAAGCATACCGAGAACGGCGATAAAGAAATAAATAAGTCTAACAAGATTATTAATATTCATAGCGCAATTAGCTGTGCCCTACAAATATTTCACTTGTATTTACAACTAATATAACTTGTATAATATATTTTTAGAGGAAATGTGGTGGAATTTCTACCACTCTGTTGTAAGTCAAGTCACGATCAAGCCAGGGAAGTAAAGGTGGTTTGCCGCTGCCGCTGTATCTTAAAAAGCAATTACGATTGTCAGAAATCCTTTGTTGTTTATTCCAAGAAGACATTGGTTTATTAGTGTTTGCATTAAGTGCATAACACGAAATAAAAGATGCGTCTGTCCACAAACAGCAGACTTTTATAGCTGTCTTACTATGCAAATATATCTGGGATCTTGTGCTTATGCCATGTCATATTCTATATTCCCTAACAAATATTCATATTAGATTGGTATAACTAATAAAGTCAATGCAAAATACATATAGATTATATAGTTTCAAATAATTGTGAGGGATTATGCTACAACTGTTAGCGAGTCTGTGTGTTCACGGCAAGCATCATAATGTAAGAAAAGCAAATAGATTTAAAAGAATGACGAAATAAACATTTCTACGAATCAGCAAGAAAATCTCATTGATTTACTAAGAACTTAAACGGGGAGGAAGAGACTATAAAAATTTACTAATAAAAAGAAGCTTCAAAAGCATTAACATTTTTAACGCTTTTCACTTTTACCATGCAAAAGCGTGTTACAAATACGATACGGTACGATACGAAAATATGTTAATTAAAGTACCTGCAAGGGAAGCAATAAACTGAACAAAATTTACTTTAAATTTACTTAGACAATCCTAATTCTAAACATGTTTCAAATTTATGATTACAGTAAGAAGAAAAGTGGTTAAACACACAAACACATTAAAATATTTAAGCGCAATACTAAGCACATTCGGAATGAGATCATTTTGGCAAAATTGGCAGTAAATCTCTACACAATGTTACAATGGTGTGGAAAAGTCGTGCAAAACCCAAGCCGTCATCTGTTCTTAAAATTTGGCACACCTTTTGCTCATAATTTCGCTAATTAACGATATGCAATTACTATACCACTATCATTATTTATTATATTCTTAATACTGTTCAGAAAAGCTTAAAATGCGGTTTTTATGGTAAGTATTTAAGGTACGTTTGAAATTAATTTGTATGAAAATATTCAATGGTAGTATGAGTATATACACAATGCAATCAGTGTGATATATTCCTTTGCTCTTTGAATTAAGTCGAAAGCTGCAACATATATATATATATATTGCTATGATATTATAATGGGCGGGCTTAGGTACTGGTTTGGCGGGGGTGCTATCTTAAGGTTTTATTGTTATTTGTTGAAAATTTATAATATTTAAAAAAAATGGGTTTTGACAGCTGACAGTTATCCCATCTGTCATAATCTTTCTATTTTGATTGGTAGCTAAGAAAAATTAAGAAAGAAAGTTTAGTTTTAGAAAATTTTTTTTTGGTGGATGTCAGATAAAAGTTGTATTTTAAAAAACAAAACGCAGAATATCATTAAGTGAAATGAAGTTTTAATCGTCGCAGGTGAAGAGTGGTTTTGGCGTGCCAAGGTTGGGTGAAAGCGGTGGAGCTGAAAAAGATGGGCTGGTTCCAGGAACATTGAAGCAAGGTGACAGTTTTCCGCATTTGCGCGTGTTGAAAAATTTTTTGTTGAACGTTTCTTTTTTTCTCTGTTTTTATACGAGTCGAAGCCATGAGAGATACCCTGAGAGAACAGTTTTGTGCTTGAGCTGGTTGGCGAATAATAACGTATAGCAATTTTTGGCGTCGCCAACGTGGGGCGAAAATTATTATATTATTATATAAATAGCAACTTTTTGTCACTACCAATGTGGGCCCAGATAGGTACAGTCAATGTGTGAATTCATACACGATTTAATAAATTGAATGAAACCGAGTTTCATAATTGTTATAAATAACTGAATTAAATTGTATAGGCAACGAAACGGCTCACAGCTTGTATTTTAATCAGTATTTGTTAGTAAAAGGGTTGAAATTGGTTTTGTTCACAAAAAAAAAATATGGAAAGGTCGGATGAGACTGTGAAGACAAGGGAAGGTAAAAAGAGAATGGAGAAGGAGAAGAGAATGTTGGAAGAGAAACAGAAGGAGAGGGATGTAGCAGATGAAAGGGAGAGTGTCATAAGTGGAATAGGTGTCGAGAAGGAGCAGGTGTTATTTGAACAAGAGAGGGAGGTAGAAGAAGAAGCTACCAGTAAGAAAGAAACCGAAAAGGTGGAATTTGCCATGGAGAAGATGATGAAGTGGCTTGAGAGGATGGACTATAACAATGAAGCACGCATGAAAGAAATAAAAGAAGAAATGCTTGCGAATAACAACGAGATGAGTAAAAATTTGAAGGAAGAGATGAAAGCAATGCGGGATGAGATGAAGGAAGAAATGGGTGCGTATAACAACGAGTTGAAAGTAATGAGAGAAGAAATAAAAGAAGAAATGAGTGCGATTAGTACTAGGATTGAACAAAAATTGGACGATAACAATAAGGAGATGAGGGAAAACATAGATAGACTTGAATTAAATAATAATAAACTGATAGAAGCCATAGTTATGAAGGAAATGGAACACAAATTAAATGAGAGGTTTGATAAGGACAATGAGAGTAGGATAGAAAAGTTAGAAAAAGGTGATAGGAATAGGATAGCAAAGGTAAATGCATATGATGGTAATATGATGGTGATATGATAGGAATATGATAGGAAAGGTAAATGATAATGGTAATATGATAGGTAAAGGTGATAGGAATATGATAGGCAAGATAAATTAATATGATGGCAATATGATCGATAAACGTGATAACAATATGATAGGAAAGATTGATGGATATGGTAGTAATATGATAGCAAGATTCGATAGAAATAATAAGGAAAAGGGGAAGCAATTCAATGAAAATGATAATGAATTTGGAGGATATGATATGAAAATGAATGAAGAACTTTATGAAAATAATTTACTTGGCTCACAAATTAGTGCGAAGGGTGTTGAAATAATAGAGGAAAATAAAAAAGATTCGAGACAACAATTAATCTACCTAAAAGTTAATTATCTTAAAATAATTAAGTATGAATCAGAAATAAACTTATTACGTTCTAAAAGGGCAATTGGACTGTTTATCCTTATTTATGAAATACCATTTAGAGAGGGAGAGGGTGATTTAGGTTAGGAATATTATTTAGTTTAGTTAATGTTTAAAATCGTGAAAAATAAATTAAAAATAGAAAAAGATAATTAAATATTTAAAAAAAAAATAGAAAAATTTAATAAAATTATTTAAAAACTCGAAGGTAATAAATTTAAGGAAATGATAACTAGTTGACACATTTGATGATGACAAGATGGAGACCTCCACGTCCTTGGGATGTGCAGAATTTAGAACAAGACGAGTTTGAAGAAAAACTCGACAAAGTAAAAAGGAGAATGAGGAAAAGAAGGGAAAGTTACCTGAGCAGTGAGAATGCGAAGATCAAGAAGCACATTAGTTTCAGTGTGGGTGATTTGGTCGTAATTAAACATTTAAGGGTGGCAGACAGACAGCGAAATATAAATGCCAAGTTGTTGTTGCCTTATGAAGGACCATTTAGAGTCAACAGGAGATATGGGGATTGTTATGAACTCAAATATTTAGATCAAGACAGGGTAAGGGGTCGATTTAATATCAAGCTTATATATAAATATGTGAGCAATAGTTAGAATGGTTCTTTTGATGATTATGACAATGTGAATTCTGTTTAATAATTTTTATGTTAATGTTAATATAAGTTCTGTTTCATAATTTTTGTTTTAATGTTAATCTGTTTCATAATTCTGATGCCAATGATAATGTATGTTCTGTTTGGTAATGTTTATGTTAATCTCAATGTAAGTTATGTTTGATAATTTTGATGGTAATGTTCATGTAATTTTTGTATTGTGTTTAGTCTATAAGAGTGTTTAAAATTATGCATCGGTGAAGCAAAATTTGTAGATTCGCTATGACTGGGGATAGCGGAGAGCCCATTGGTACGCCTTCTATTTGCTTGTATCGTTGGTTGTTGTGCAGGAAGTACGTGTATCCCCAGTCATAGCGAATCTATTCATGGAAAACCTAGAACAAAAAGCACTAGAATCAGCAGTACATAAACCCATACTCTGGCTACGATATGTGGACGACACTTTTGTTATTTGGCAACATGGAGAGGCACACCTTAACAACTTCCTGGACCATCTAAATAGTCTCCACCCGAAAATCAAATTCACGATGGAAATGGAATCAGAGAACCAACTACCGTTCCTGGATGTTTTGGTGAAAAGGAAATCGGACGGAAATCTGGGTCCTGGGTCACACGGTGTACCGGAAACCTACTCACACAGACCGCTATCTCAATGCGGAGTCACACCACCATCCGGCACAACTTCGATCAGTGGTTAAAACCCTGGTCACCCGTTCTCAGAGACTCGCAGACCCAGAAAACGTAGACCAAGAAATGAAGAAACTTCGAAGAGCCCTACGACAAAACGGCTTCAAGAATCAAACTATCAATGACGCACTTAAACCCAGCCGAGTGAAGCCACAGGATGATAAAGAAAAACCTGCATCCACAGCCCACTTGCCATATGTCAAAGGAACAACAGACAGAATCTCTAGAATTCTACGAAGGCACAATGTGGAAACAACATTCACAACCAACAGAAAGATAAGCTCCATTCTACGAAACCCCAAAACAACGATACCCCTGGAGAACCAAGGTGTCTATGAAATTCCTTGCCGGGACTGCGATCAAACATACATAGGCCAAACAAACAGACGAGTTAACGTGAGAAAAGAAGAACACGAAAATGCCGTACGAAAGAACGAGAAGACTTCATCACTGGCACAACACGTAAGCACATCATCCCATAAAATTGCTTTCGAAAACACCAAAGTACTGGCTAATATAGGACACCTGAAATCGAGAATAATAAGGGAAGCTATAGAAATCGAGAAACATCCAAGAAACCTAAATTCTCGTGATGATACCCAAAGACTATCAGCCGCTTGGAAACCAGTTCTCGTCAAAAAACAAATACACAACAGAATCCAACAAGTAAACATAGAACCACTTCAACAAAATCAGAACGTTCCCGCCACAGCCGGTCCCGTCACACGCAACCGAGCGCGAAATCAACAAAGCGCAACCACACGGAACGGCCAAGAAGTATATATAGCTCCAGCAGAAACGAACGTCAACAGTCGTATTACAAGAAGCACCAGCAGAAAGTTATCCGACAAGACCTGAAGATGGCAAATGTGATTTTGCCGAAACGTCGTCAAGACAACCATCCCGGTCCATCCCAGGACCAAGAAGTTACTACGCGGAAGAATACCTGGAAGCCAATCACAGCATATATATATATATATATAAACATTACTACTGCATGGAAGCCTGTCTATCTTCAGTTACCTGTATCTATCTGTTTCCCTGTTCCGGACTATATCATCTTTCACGGTGTCTTGAGTCTTCCGACACTTCTGCACCCTGTTCGTAGTTTCCATTATATTCGTTTTTCATTCCACCTATCCTATCGTCCTGTCTTTCTTGTCCCGTCTGCCAATGCCGAGCATCGTCTTCTCCATGGCTCTTTCTGCCACACATTACATTTAAATACATCTTTTAGCTCATCGAATGCCGCCCGTTCCAGTCTAATTCTTCTATCAGTTTCATTATTTTGTACTTCTTTCTTTGGCGTGACCAGTTGACCCAAGTATACATATTCCTGTTGGTTTTTCAGTTCTGTTTCTCCTAACATTATCACCTGGCTATCCATGCTAAAGTTTGCCATCACTTTTGTCGTATTAATATTGACTTTTACGCCAATCGTTCTTGATGCTTCGTTTAAGTCTGTCAACACATCTTGCAGTTTCTCTACATAATTTTACGAATACTATAATATGCACGGCATATCTGAGATGGAATAAGTTTTCTTCATCTATATTTATCTCTTTGCTTTCCTTTTCCAGAGTCTTAAGGGTATCTTCTAGGGCCGCAATGAATAATTTTGGCAATAGTGCGTCGCCATTTCGCACTACTCTGTTTATCGTGATAGGGTCGGTGTCATCGCGGATTTGTACTCTGAATGTGGTCGATTTATACAGATCTTCGATTAGTACAATGTACCTTTGATCTATTCTAACTATTCTGACTCTTCTTAGTGCATTTATCACTGTTCAATGTTCCACGCTATCGAAGGCTTTTTCATAATCGACGAATGCCATTACTATGGGAATGTTATCTTCTGTAGTTTTTCGTAATAGTTCTCGAACTTTTAGTATATGATACGTTAGAGGTCGGTACCCTCTTCTAAATCCTGGTTATTCTGGCGGTTGGCATTGTTTTAGTCTATTTCCGATACGATTCGTTAATATAGTACAAAATAATTTGTGTATGTGTTACAGCAGCGATATAAGTCTATAGTTTTTAGGTTATTTTCTGTCGCCTTTTTTAAATATTGCAATTACTTTTGCCTCTTCTTAATGACTATTGTTAATTAATTAGATAACTATAATAACTTTATAACTAAACAAAGAAGCTATGTTGCGATATATTTAAAGTTAATTACTTCGTATATATGCCGAACTACGAAATAATCACGTAAATGATTATGGATTTTGCAGCAAAATTCTGACTCGAGGATGTTTCCTCGGTAAATTTTATTTTGCTCACAGTAGATTACGTTGCAATACAACCAAATATGATAAATTTATTTATTTGTATGCATGGAAAAATACAGACAAATATGCGCTCCTTGTAATGGAAATGGAAACGAAATTAATATGTATATGTATATCAAGAGCGTTGTCATATATTTTATATCATCTTCATCATCATCCTCATCACCATTATTGTCTTGGTAATACTGCTTGTGCAGTGCCAAGGTGGTGTTTGACAAGGCTAAGTTGGTATGTTTGAAATTCAATGTATATATTATGTATTTATCAATGTAACTTGTTACGGGCCAAACGAGCTTTTTCGTCGACCCTCAACAGGATAGGTGGAAAAAGGTCTACAGCTCAGCTCAGACGAGCAGAGGTGGTTCACGGAAACCGCTTACGGGAGGGAAATCTTCCTAGTTGTGTCTCTTCCAAATCACAGTTGATTACAGGTTCTCGTGGAAGGCCGAGAAGCCAGCAGCTTACGGGAATCGGACTTACCTTTATTGTGCCTGCTCCTATATGTAAAGCTTGCAAAGTTTATGCACACAAAGATAAACATACACAAAAACAAAAGATGTAGTAAATTTCAAGACAAATATAATTCAACTTCGTTTAGTTTACTGACATGATACAAAAATTATGACGATTACATGGAAAATGGTAATATTTATGGTTAAATCATATAAGATTTTGTTGGAACGTTCGAACTGAAAAAGGGTCGCCGTCAGTGGCTTGCGATATTTAATTTCTTAGAACACATATACGCAGCCAGTGGCGTCGGAGTTTACAATTTAATACAATTTATGATTACCCTTTACTTAACCAAAAGAAGAAAGAACAACTGGCGACTGAAGGTCGCTTTACGTTGTATTGAAAAAAAAGGTTCAGCACTTGAAACTTTAAGATTAACTCGGAAAAGTTTTCACCACACAATTAGAATTTCTCCTACCTTAAGTGTTGTTCGGCAAGGAGCAGAGAGCGACACAACTGGAGCGTTTCTAAGATCTTCAGGAAGCGGGTAAGCCCCTGAAGATTGGATCCCTTCTGACAGGGCTTTTTCGATGTCGAGAGAGAAAAGAAGGGAATTTCAGATGTCAATATCTTCGCCGCTGGACCGGGGGATCACTTAAAACAGCTCGAAGAACAGAACTTCCATGGGTTTGATCGCTTTTATCCGACACAGTCGAGAAATCAATTTCACTGAATTGTTTTTGCACGAAGCTGACACGTTGCTAATATTTTTAATCCTAACGCAAAAAAACGAAACGATAGCTCAATTAGCAGAAGAGCTGCGACATAACCCGGTATCAAAAAAAAACAAACGTCAGTTCACTCCCAAAGCCTAGCTTCCACTGAATTTACCCTCGTTGCAAAACATTCCCCCAAGCCTAATTTGTTCTTTAACAAATTCTGATACGTGCGACTTCCGGGAATCCTAACATTTTCAAGAATTGTTTTCGGGCGGCATAATCGAGACTACACAAGTACTTCAAGCGGAACAGAGCAACAGTCAGAGGTTTTGCGAAAGCGACCTCCCATAACTCACTTAAAAAAAATAATAAGATAGCAATCAACTTAAGAACGGCAATTAAAATAGAATTTTAATTCCTATGAAGCGGCAAAACTTAACGAACATAAAAAACTTTAATAGAAATACAGAAACAACAGAGTGTTGTGTTTCAGTTCTTCAAATTAATTATTCAAAAAAAAAGTTTCATGTCACTAGCACACGAAAGTGTATCTTAGTATACCGAAAGTTTTCATTTCTATATAGTAAGCATGTTGTAATTTCAGCCGTTAAGATGGTACAAATAAAAAAGGTGTCGTCGGAAAACTGAAAGAATTTTTTCATAATTAGAGATTAGTTAGATTAGGTCAGAACAACTCGTCAGAAGTGAGAAGGCGTTTTCTAAAGAAATAATGGATAGAGATGATTCTAATAATACATTAGTCATACCACAATAAATTTCAGTGCTATAATTATAAAAACAACAATAATTAAATGCTACTTTTACAAATAATACACTTTACATGTAATTTTTTTTTATTTTATCTTCATTGTTTGCTGGTTTTATTTGAGATACTTGAATATAATTCATTAATAAAAATTTTATATCGTCGTATATATATGAAGTACCACCATGCTAACGCAAATACGATTTCAAAAGAGGAATTATTCGATTTATGCGCTTCAGATGGTTTTATATAAATTCCGAGTAATAAATGCTAGCACAGGTCTCATTCTGCATTGAACGAAAACGGGACTACTCAGTGCTATTTATTACAAAAATTACATATTTCACATCCGGCTACTAAAGTGATTTTTGTTAAAAGCGGTTTGAAATGAATTAACATGCTTGGCTTTCATACAAATATGTATTTTGTTAAAAATCTACTGGAACAACTCAAATTCGTCGAATTAAAAAAACGACTATTATGTATTCGGAAAATATGATAGAATTAGACGAAAACGGGCTGCTTTAAATAAATATTACGTTAACATTAAATGGTTTATATTGCGTGATAATATATCCAATCAATGATGGAATTAGTTTACATACAAAGTGTCTCTAAAAGGTCTGTACCCATTTAGCGTTAATAAGTAAAATTCTGTTTAGGTAAAACATTTGTTGGGTTGTACCTCATACCTAGCGTTTAGTGACAAGTAGTAATATGAGGTTTTATTATTGTCCTGTTGCCCGTAATATATGCTATTACAGTACGAAGTTTCCAAATTTTTATGGCATATCGAGTTTACGTAAAAATTGAGTTATCTCGAAAACAGTTGCGATTATCAACTTTTAACAAGAGAACCTTTTTTGGGTATTCTTGAATGCTGAATATGATTATCTTGAATCACGAATAAGAAAATCAAAATAATGTAAACAATATTGTAGAAAACAGTACCTGATCCTCTCACTTGAGACGCCTCTGGTGCAGTTATTAAAAGAAAACTAGGTTCTAACCTGCAACCTTCATGAGTAACGTATGTATTAGAGATGGTATAAAGGAACTGAACCTGTTCTTTCGGTACAAGTACGAGTCCACTGCTCCGCTGAATAGTTCGTAAATTCTAAATGTAACGGTTGGATAATATTTTAATTATAGTTAACACCATTAAAATTAAATGATAGGATAATCGATAATACAAGATTAATACATATATTAAAATAGTAATACGTAATAAAATTCCGAACACTGCACAGGAGAAGAGTCGGAACGCCGCTTCCGCGGCCTTCCACACAAATGTTGACTCCGGACTCTCCGGAACAGGTCGGACTCGGAACAGGTATTGAAAACAGATACACGTTTGTACCCGGAAAAGGTGGTATGCACCTAAAATTTCAAACCATGTGTCCAATTGTTACCATAATTATTCGCAAAAACATGATAGGACAAGTCTCATTTTAGAATGCTGTAACTCCGCAACCGCACACTTCTGTATTTAGGTAAGTTGGGTTAAATCGTCATATGTGGTAGAATATAACTTTTCCGGTAAATTTTCTACGGTACTTGCCAATCATAAGTATTTATTAATGTGAGTGAAACTGTCCACGATTTGTCTACAATTGTAAGGGGCATTGTTAAGATTGTGACTTTTACTGTGTTCGTATAACATAGTCAGATGATGATTCTAGACATGGCAGGCTTATTTTTAGACTTTAAATTTTAGAAAGTCAAATGGTGTGATTTTATATGCTATTAATTATATGCAAAAAAAGTATAAAGCACGTTGGACGTTACCGTTTTAATGTGAATTTTATAAGCAGTTGCATCTACATTTAATGTATTATTCTGTTGTATGTTCTTTGTATTGTTAAGTTGTGACAAAAAATTGTGGATGTAATAGATTGTAAAACATCTTCAGTTTCTTAAATTGCTGTGCTAGTGTATTAATTAAATTTTTCAACAAATGTTTTATTAAGACATCCTGAATTTTTGGAAGGTATCTATTAAATTTTTCACCACATCCGTACATTTATACTAGGAGATAACGAGCTACAATAGAAAACTAATAGAGTATTCAAATTAAATTCCTTATTCTTGCTATACTATTCTGGTCATATTATTGTAATATAATTTTTATCTGCTTAATAAGATCTAAACGCGATCTGGCAATCTAAAATTAAATTAATATAATAAAATAATTGAAATTAAAAAATTGTTTTTTCATCTACATACCATTATATTCGTTTCCCTTTTTTCCCTGTTAGATAAATCATGACTTTGGGGTTGTGCGTATTATATTGTTAAAAGGTAGTAAGTATTGTAATAAGTGGAGAAATTGTACTAAATTAAGTCCACATTCATTATTAATGTAGGTTGATTTATTCGTAATTTTGTACTACTTCTAGTAATTTTATATCATCAATTCTCATGATTTTTTCGATGATTTTTCACTTTATTGTCTTGTATTAATGTATTGGCAATAAAAATGCTATGTTATATATTCTTTGAGGCTTTCGCGGTTTCTCGAACTGTCAATATTACAATTTACTTTCGGCTTAGACCGCGTCGTCATTTGGGAACTACACCCAGCATTATCAGGTAAGGTCCGACCTGTAGCTTGTCTGACTTTACAAGCATTTGCTCTAGAAGTTTGAGCCATATTTGTTCGTGGCCCTGCCTGCCTAAACAGGGCCGTGTTCTTATATTAATCAAACCTTGGGGCGGACAAGGATTTGATCTTGATGTATTTTGTTTGCCAGGACAATAATACTTAATCGGCTTATGCCCGTTAACTGTTTGTGAACCCATACACACTAACGTTTCGCAAGACATTGCAGCTTGCATCTTCAGAGTGAATAAAACACTGAACACAAATCTGGCTCTTTGAGCCAGTCGGGCAGAACGACGGAGTTCTGGTTGGCTGTCACCGTTGGGCAAGGACGCTTCCGGTGGAGCGTGATCGTGTGATCGATGATGCGTAGGAGTCCTTAGAGGATAAGCTACTGGAGTCCAAGCTTTACTGAGTCTAAACCCATCCTCCCTGTTTATGTTGTTAGGTTGCTTTTCAATTTCAATTGCTTCACGTATGATACGAGGGAAGTAATGAGGCACTCTGGCGAGTACCCGAGCATTGTCAAAGTCCA